>JAUJYS010004477.1:0-11926 GCA_033995665.1 Melogona broelemanni | reverse complement strand
CGTTAAAAATCCCAATCTAGATCAGACGCCTAGGCTAGGCCAAATTTCAAATTCCAAATTGCCAGGTCGCTCCCTGGGGGGCTTTAAGACGATCACGTTGGTAAGCCTCCTTAACAAACATTTAAAAAAAAGGAACACGCTAATGATCCCTACCTAGGTCAGAAGCTTTAACTAGGCTAAATTCCAAATGACTAGGTCGCGGCAGGGGAGGGGGGGTACTGGTAAGCCTCCTTACACAGTCCAATCCCATATATTCCCACATATTGCTATAATACAATGGCGCGGCAATTACCCTATATAAATGTAAATCTGAACTCTAAATAAACGTCAGAACGTTCCCGGAATCGATCCCGTGACAATCGCACCCCAGTTGGCCACGATACCGACAGAATAAAAAAAATCTGCGATCGCTCACCAAAGCGAATATTGAAATTTTGACACCATCGGCTTCTCATAACCACCGATGGCGGACGAAAAAAAAAAATCCGTTTCATTCCTACACACTGTATAATCTCGGCCCGCCTACAAGCACTGGCACATGACATTCACGGCAATTACTCGTTCGTCTCCCTGTTGACGTTTCCGTTAATAACTCCCGAACCTCACTCTTCCTTCACCATCAGCACGCCTGCGCTAGCGCGTGCGACTCTCGCTGGCGACGACGCTCCCAGGCTAACGTCTTGAGGAATTTCATTACTTCTTCGTTCTCGGCTATTAATCGAGAAAAATAGATGTCGGGAGAGAACGGTGGGCTTGAATATTTCTTGATGAGACACGCGTTCCGATAGATTCCCGTCGTGTGGTCCAAGATTGGTGTAGTGGGGGTGGGGTGGGCGGGGGTAGAAATTGGTAGTTAACCCCTCGTGGAGTTACACGGCCGAATTCCGAAAAGGTAATCAAGTTTCACACCTTGATTACCGAGGGGGTGGTGGTGGCTGGGAGTGATTTTCTATTGGAGGGTTACTTTATTAAATGCCGGGGGTTATAAGACAAGGGCTCGCGCTCCTAGATAGAACATTGCTTTTGCCTATTACATCGGTGATGGTCTTGGACTTGACTTCAACAGTGTGGATGGTGAAGAGGTTACAGGTTAATGGATCAGACAATATATGGTGATGTAAAAAATGCTCGTCGAGTTTTTAATTACATGAAAAATACTGATTAAAATAAATAATTTCGGTAAAGGAAATTCCGATAGTTGTACGCATTTATTAAGTGACAGATTTAAAATGTCTAACTATCGAACTTTATTTTTACTGGTTTTATTATTTTTAATCAATGTTTTCATTTAAATGAATTGAGCAAAGCATATTTTAAACGTTGTTTTGTTTTCCATCAACGTTCAGAACTGGTGGAAGCATCCGAATAGAAATAATTTCGCTAGTCAGCCTAACAGTTGTTAAATTGGATTGTATTGACGCTATACACGAAACTGACCAGGGGTGAGCTTTTTTTTTTTACGTTTGCCACGTCTTTGGTCACGGGCAAGCTGTCTAGTTTTAAGCATTTTCATGAAACGGAAGTGGCGTCATTGCTTAGCGACACATTACGGCAAATAGAAATGAATGATCCAAAAAATAAATATAGAAGAGAATGAAAAGTAAATGAATATTTAAAGAGAAGAAAGATTCTTCTTAAAGGGTAATAATGAAAACAAATGTGTAGCCGACAACGTACTTGCACGGGCCCCCCGACGTATCATACGTTGCGGTTTTGATCATTACTCCTTGCAATTAATGCCTATAACGATCGCGAAACTTGGATTATTGCGCTGAACCGTGTACTAACATTAGTACTCGATAGTATCTGGAGAAACTAATGAAATTTGTCGGAATAAAAGGTCAAAATTTAATTAAGCGATTGCATGCGAGGGCGAAGCCAAAAATCTGGTTGAATACAGATGCGAATTGTATTTTTCTCTTGTTTGAAAGTCGCGGATGAATACACGGCTGCTGAGTGGTGAAGCGGTAGCTCCTTTTGGTATTAGAAAATCGATTTCAAACAACTGAATAATAAAGGAGACGCGCTTGCAGTCAGAAGAAGTCAGGATTCGCAGAATTTTTATCACAGCTAATGGGAATGTCTAAACGAGTTTATATTTGTTTCATTTTTTTTTGTTCGTGATTACTGTAGTGAATATCGTGTAGCTATTGGTGTGTTCAGTAAGTGCGCCATAACGGTATTGTCGCCACGCGTCATCGTTGGATGGCGTTGCATGAGAGTGTATCAATACGATTGTATTTAACCCGCGTTTAGGGTTACAAGGCCAAATAAAGCCCATTTTAATTGCAACTATATCCACCTGTCAAAAATATCCACCTAACAATATATTTTATTGCGAGCGTTCTAAATTAAAAAAAATGATTAAATTAAACTATTATATGGTGTTCTTTCTATTGCATACATTCCATTAGCGTCACTACAGGACTATCGAGAAAAAAATGTTTGAGAAAAAATTGTGATACAAGGAATTTTTTGCGCGTGGGCAATTTCGTCGTTAATGTGAATTTGAAGCCTTTTCCTGTTTAGTGTTTTATTTTTTCGAAATACTAGATGTTCTCTGTGAAACGAATTTTCTTAATTTAAAACGTTCGCAATAATTTATTTTTTAAATCACCATAGTGCCTAGTGCCCTACAGGATTACTGCACCCTCTCTACTGCACTGTCAAGTTGATATTGTTGTTCATTAAATATTCTACAACATGCAAAAAACTGAATTCAAAAATTCGTATCCTAACTGTAGATAATTAGTGTCAAAGTAAAAATGTCCATTAAAAAATCTTGGCCCACTTAATTTGGCGGTAGCACTGTATTTGTCTGGTGTCGCGCGGCCCGCGTTTCATGCCGGGGTTGCCGATCCAAGTGCACAGTCCATAGCTGCATGTCTCTATCACCAAGGTGGGGGTCTTCTTGAAGACTAAGACGATGACGACAAGCGAGGGCAACCGAAAAAAGGCGGTCCACCGCACGCTATTCTATCCACCTCTCCGCTCGAAGCGTTTTTCTATCGCGTCTCTTTTGAGCCGAACCTGATGCGGCAACCAGAAAATTCTCAAAACAAATAGGGCACGGCTCATTGATTTCTAATATCAACAGATAGGAGGCTGTTTTTAGCTGAAAATCGTTCCGAGGAACGATTAATCGATATTTTTGCGCCGTCTCGTAGAAATGGTTCGATAAATCAAAATTATCTTATTATTGCCTGGTTATCTCGTCATAAGATAGACTTCTCAGGACTGAAGGTGGGTCGATATTTCTTAAGTAGGTCGATCGGGAGTTGGTATTCGGGTCGGAGATCGAATCTGTGTCTGGGGAGGAATTTTTCAAGACAGGTTTTGGAAATGCCAAAATACCAGCTACTTCTGTATAAACTGTAAATAATTTGGGTCAATTCGTGAGACTTTATAATTCTTACATAGGTTGGCAGAGCTCCATCTTAAGCTTTATACATCCGCAGAATACGAGTTTTTAATTTTATAAATAGATTAGTAAAAATGAAGAAAATTAGGATTTATTTCACAAATTTTCAACAAGCCTTTTATCAGTTAATTTCGCAACTTAAGCAATTTTTTACGGTATTTTAGTCCAGTCGGTACTGCTTCAGACTGTGGTGCGGACGGTCCCGGGTTCGATTCCCGGCAGAGGCTCTCGTTTTTTCGACGAGCCGCGGTACTGATGCCACCCCTGACGACGTGTATGACATTGACGATGTCTTGTACATTTTTAAAAATGTGGAGCATATTCCGATACAACTCCAAAAAGGAAAGACGCACAGACTCTGGCGAAATCTACCTTATTATTTCACCTGGTATAAACGTAAAACGTCGCTCGTTTTCGGCGCTGTACCGGAACATGTTCCCCATTCCTTTGACCTTTTCCTTGATGGTTGTCCCGTCTTGGATAGCAAATGACCCGATCCGACCGCCCCATGTTACAAACACAGCGGGGGAAGTCCAGTTCTCAGCACCACTACCACGTCCACTTCTATAAATCGCATTGCCGCGACACGCTTACGTCGTCTCCCCCCACTTCTCCCCCTACCACTCCCTCATCTTCCCATCTCGCCTCAAACCCATCATAGTCGCTTCTTTCGTTCTCCCTTTTTAAAACTTTTTTTGTACGACATCGCGACGCCGTTACACCGTGATCCAAAAGTATGCCAAGCCCTACACCGTAGCTCCACTACTCAGCTAAAAATATCCTACGAAGCCGACGGTTCCGGGTTCGATTCCTGGCGCAGGCTTTCATTTTTTTTTTTTTTTTTAAATCACCGTAGCGCCTAGTGCACTACAGGCTATTTCGTATTCGTTAGCCTGGGGTACTGGCGTCACCCTTGAGCTTCCATTAGGGAGTCCAGAGCTTAGGGGTGGATCCTGCAGCCTGGCTATTCCAGCTGCCATCCCTCCTCCCTTCCCTTCCCTGCCCCTCACATATCTCCATAGAGACAAGAGGGGACAGTAATCCAGTAGTGCACTAGGCACTACGGTGATTTATAAAAAAATAAAAAAGATAGATTGTTAAGGAATTGGACACCTATATATTTCATTATGAATGACGTTTAAAGTTTTTTTAATTTAATTTTCCCTCTTCTAATTTTGCATTTTAGAGGTTGCGCTGCGTTAGAGCTGTCAGTGCGGAAAGGGCGATCCTATCTTCGCGCGTGCGCTGCTGCTGTCGGTGGGCAATTTTAACATTAAATGAAATAGCTCAAAGGTTCGCATATATTTACATCGTATTTGTGCCCAATTTCATAACAATCCGGTCATTTTTAGCTGAGTAATAGAGCTACGGCGGGGGGTCGCCACCTTATGGATCACGGTGTAGATGCTGCTGGAGGAAAAGCAGCGAACGATTCTCGAATCAATAGGATTTTTGGCTGAACGCAACCCGCCTGCACTCTGAATAGAAGAGTGGCTCTCGGTAAACACTGTGTGTGTGTGTGTGTGTGCTCTTTGAAGATAGATTGATTGCGCAGTTGGCGTAGTGTGGCAACCTGGTCGATACTGCGAGGCCGCACTTATCTTATTTTGAGCAGTGTTTTGTTCGTGCCTTTTGAAAAGGAACCAGTTCCCGTTCCTCCGATGAGAAAAGGAACAAGTTCCCGTTCCTCAAAAATAAAAAGAAACCTAGGCGTTCCTCCGTTCCTCAAAAAAAGTAACCAGTTCCTAAGAACGGGAACTTTCCGTTCCGTTCCTACCCAACACTGTGTTGGGTTCATTCCTTTCGAAAAGGAACCAGTTCCCGTTCCCGTTTCTCCGATGAAAAATGGAACCAGTTCCCGTTCCCGTTCCTTAAAAATAAAAAGCAACCTAGGCGTTCCTCCGTTCCTCAAAAAAGTAGCCAGTTCCGTTCCGTTCCTACCCAACACTGATTTTGAGGGCCATTACATCTGGATATTTGTTAGTCCGTCCGCTGTGGCCGAGAGGTAACGTGCTCGCTCACCAACCAGCGGATCTAGGTTCGATTCCCAGCGCAGCCGATTGTTGGATTGGTTCGTGGTACTGCGCGGGGAAGGCAATGGCAAACATCTCTGTATTCTGCCAAAAAACTCAGGGGGGCTTCTGCTCCCTGAAGTCACCAGGTGTCGGGGAGAATCGAGGGTCGGGATCCGGAGACGACTCGAAGGACTTAACAACAATTTGGTAGACATAGTCACCTTACTGCCAAACTAACTGGGCAAAATACTTTTCAATTGGAAATTTTTACTTTGCCAATATTTATTTATCTACGCTTTGGATACGAATTTTTGCGTGTTGTACAACATTTGATTAACATTAATATCCACTTGACATTACATGTATATTTTATTGCAAACGTTCCAAATTTATATAAAAAAAATTCGTATCTGCGTACTTGCGACGCAGCGAACGCAGTGTGGTCAAAAGTGGAATCGATTGACTGCAGACATCTGAATACTTGCATTGACCACACATGCACTCGATCTGACATTGTACACTTGATATCCTGATCTACTCCGATATCACGAACAAATACTTTGACCATGAGCACACATCATTTATGAAATGCTCATGGCAATATATGGCAGTATTTGTTTTGTTTGCGCTCGAACATCTTGCCAAGAGCACCCATGTAAAATACAATATTAAGCCTTTCAACTCCCTTTAGTCATAAAGTAAAACGAACGCACATTTCAAAAATAAAATAAAATTACGGCATACAGCTGCAGGCATACATAGAGCATACGAGCGTAAACATAACATAACAGTAACATATGTATTCAAGTAAATAAGAGAAACGACTATCTCAATATTTGACAAAAATGAATATTAACTAAATAAAATATAGTTTTAAAATCTGTCAAAAATAGTTCGACGTGGCAGAACCAAGTAAAATTAACAATCTACTCGTACACACGAAAAGTTCTGAAATATTCTTTCAGTATAATGGAGATTGGAATAACAGTTGCAGAGAAAGCGACCCCCGTGGTACAGTGGCTCTAGTCATAGACTACCAAGCGGGTGGTCCCGGGTTCGATTCCCGGCAGAAGCAGTCGTTTCGAAGAGCATTCGACGAGCTGCGGTACTGGTGTCACCCTGTGCTTCCATTAGGGAGTCCAGAGCTCAGGGGTGGATCCTGCAGTCTGGCTATACCAGCTGCCAATCTCCTTGCCTGCCCCTCACATATCTCCATAGAGACACGAGGGTGGAAAAAAAGTTCTGTGGTGCACTAGGCGTTACGGTGACTTTAAAAAAAGAATATATATCTCCATAGAGACACGAGGGTGCAGTAATCCTGTAGTGCACTAGGCGCTACGGTGATTTATAAAAAGAAAATCAGAAAATTGTGAAAAGTAACGGGAATATCTGCTGATTCTTTCGCAAGAATTTAGACGTCGTGGTTTGCAGTGTCTGTAGTCCCTGATCGTAAAGAGCACGCACGAGAGAGCGAACGAGAGAATTTGCACGGCAGAGTTTGCGGCCACACGCGGCAGCGCAGAGCTCACATCAATCATATCGTGAAGCGTGTTACGGCGCAGCGATTCCACGTCTCATTTTCTAAGTCTGGCCCTCTTTATTTTTGTAAATAAATTCGTGGGTGGCGATGAGCTTTGATGCCGACATAGAACGGGTGAGGAAGAAAGAGCTGTTGAGCGGCGAAACTAAAAACGGAAGCCCGCTTTACCATAAAGAGCAGGAGAGAGAGAGAGGATGGAAGATACGATGCTACTACCACCTTCTCCCAAAACGAATCTATTTTATTCTCTTGAATCTGCATTTTTCTCCCCCTGACGTGTTCTTCCTTCTCATTTTTTCTTCTTT
The DNA here is from genome assembly GCA_033995665.1 of Melogona broelemanni. Lineage (NCBI taxonomy): Eukaryota > Metazoa > Arthropoda > Diplopoda > Chordeumatida > Chordeumatidae > Melogona > Melogona broelemanni. Next base: position 4,645 of record JAUJYS010004477.1, on the reverse strand, counting down.
TTTTTTTTCGCGTCGATCTTTTTTTCGATGCGTGCTAGTGTTGACGTTGCGTAACCCCAGCACGGATCTATTACTCGCGACCCCAGCGCCTCCCCACGGCACGTGGTACCATCACGTCATCCCCCTTGATGCGCCCATCGTCGCCTATTCCGAAACGGGTTTCACCGCCCCACCCAAACCCATCCCATCCTAACAACGGATTTTCTAAGAGACGTCGTCGCCGACGGAAAAAGATCGCAAAAGCGCGGCGCTGTGCTATAAGAATTGTTCATTGGATGTGAGTGCCCTGGGCTAATACTAAAAAATGTTCCCCAAATAATGCCACACACACGTCAGAGATTAATTAACGTATGGAATTTTTTGGAAATTGTTTGTACCAAGAAAAATAAGATAGGAGCCGTTGTAATAACAATGATAAAAGTAGGTTGTAACCTAGACCATTAGGCAACGTGGACGGCAACATTAAAACGAATCTAAATACTACTAATATGACGAGAAACGAAAGTCAGCAGGAGGAAAAACGGATCAATCAAATTTTTATATTATTTTTTGATAAATTCGTTTGTTCCTCCTGCTGATTTTCGTTTCTCGTCATAATAGTAGTAGCTAGATTCGTTTTAATGTTGCCGTCCACGTTACCTAATGGTCTAGGTTACAACCTACTTTTCTCATTGTTTGTACCATATACAGGCAATCAAATGCATTTAATAACAGAGAGAGCTTTCTAAGCTGACGTTTCTACATGTATTTTTTTTTCTCTTTACTGTTTAGACTGCACGTGCATCTAAAGGTAAATTCCATTTATGCCACGAGCAGAATTAAAAAAATGACCATGACACCTATCAAGTTCACCACCACAATTAAAATTAATTTTATTTTGAATAAAGTATTTTTTTTTACATTTCTGTTCGGACAAAGTCCGAATTGACAATTTAAAAAATAAACGTAATTCCTGATTCTGTGCTTCAACCGATTGTGAGGAAAAAATATTAAACATTTCGAAATTTTCTCTATCTCCATTAGTTAGTGCACTAGAAATTGAACTGTAAATTGTTACTGCATAACTTGCATTATAAATTACAAGCGTTCCCATCGTTCTTATAGTATAGGATTGGTTCCACAACTTGCATTAAAAATTATTTGTGCACAAGTGGCCAAAAATAACTTTCAATCACACTATGACTTTTAGGCATAATGCTTCATAAATCCATATAAAATCTAAAGAAAAAAACATATATACCAAACTCAAGCAATTAAAAGCATGTTTGGTGCTCTGGGCTAATTCCGTCTTTGTCCCCCCGTTCGAATATGACACTGTCTACGCGCGCCGTCGTGCTCCAGCACCGCCGTAGTAACGACAAAGAAAGAAAAAATACTATTATTATTTCTTACGCCCACTGACTTCTTTCGCGAGCGACTTCTGCATTTCATTAACGCTGTTCATCAATCGTGTGCCTATATATGAGTGCCGAGTTGCACAATCTGTATGGCGCACGTCACTTTACAAACGTTTTCCTTCTCTCACGAGTTCTTTTCACTGTTTGCACCATGTTCGTACGTACTCTGCTTACACTTGCAACCTAGTTTTCCCCTTCAATTCCGGATCCTTATTCTATCCACCAAAGACCATCTGAACAACTAGCAAATTGCGAAGTGTATTTAGAATTAACAAAAACATTTTACCGAATTCTCGAAATATCAATTACGCGCGAATGGCTGATTTAATGTGATCCCAGTCAACGGCTGTCAACGTGCATAGTAACATTAAATTTAAAGCCTGGTTTGCACGATTGCTTATTTAACGGTTGGCTCAGTGGAAATGCCATTTTGGTTTTGATCTAACAGTTCAGTATTCATTGCATAATCTCCAGAGAGGAGATACTGTATAAGATATATCTTTTCGTGTTGGCTGAGACCGAACAAAAATGCACTTTTAAGGGAACCAAGCTGGCTTAACAGCTACTATCTACCAATAAATACACTGTGCATATCGATATTAAACTGTCGAGTTGCATATCACGGTATCCGCAAACTTTAACATCAATGTTAACGACAATGTCGAAAATTTGACCATGGAAGCTTCAAAATTACGCGCACAAGAATTCCCTAGCTTCGCAATAATGTGAATATTTGAATCGGAATATACTGCAATGGAGGCGACCAATAATCCCACAAAGTAGTTAAGAGTACGATCCGCCTAGCTCAGTGGGTTTTGCAACTGACTGCGGTGCGGGCGGTCCCGGGTTCGATTCCCGGCGCAGCCTCTAGTTTATTCGAACCTGAGTTTTCTTCTCAAATCATACACTTTCTAACAAAACCGGTCCCCTTAAAAAAAAACATTCCATCCCATCCAGACCCCAGACATCAACACGCAGAATTTCAACCCCTACAACCCCAGGTCTTACAGTTACCGAAACGCAAAACACACTTTGCACACGAGAATATAAAGAAGCCGACGGACTAGTGAAAATGTACTCCTCATACATCCACAGCAACACGAGAGATACATAATCTCCTGTAGTGCTATTCACTACAGTGATCAGGAATGGATAAAAAAATAATAATATTGTAGCAATCTGCCCACATACAATAAATAAACTCTGAGAGTTTCGGTCATATTTAATTGCGATTCTTAATACAACAACATGATTACTTGGTTAATAATAAGATTACATTATCAATATTCAACATGCCTTAAATAATTCTCTTGACTCTGGAGGATTTTAACAAAACTAGGAAAATTCATCGTAGCTTCGATTTTATCGCAACGTGTGCCATCGCCGTTCCTTTTTTTTTTTTTTCCGCGTCGATTTTGATTTGATTTCTTCAACACATTCCGTTAGCTTTTTGATCAAGAGCAAGGTTGCGAAAGCCGATCGTGTATACTCTGTAGACATATATACTGTATATAAAGGCAACTTGATCGAAGAAACGAATTTGCCAACCACCCCTCCCCTCCTTCCCCCACCCCCTTCCCACCATTACGTAGCTCAACCTTGCGAACTAATAGGAAGCCCACTATTACACTCACAACGTCTACAGACGCCAGTCAGTCAGTCATATCGCGCTTCTTCTCCTTTTTCGCACAACGAACCGAGAAAATTACATTGGAGGTGCGAGAAGGAGCACTAGGCCTAACTCGTAGATGTATGACTGGAGCATTTACCGAACGATTTAAGATGAGAGGGTCGACGAATGGCGGATGGGGAATGGATGGGAGTGGATGGGGGTGACGGGGGGGAAAAGTCCTGCATAATCGTTCTATAATATCTCTAAAAAGCAATACGAAAGAAAAGTAGGGTGCACGGTTGACAGATAGACGAGCGCAGCGAGCAAAACGAATGGGTAATCAATTATGTTTCGCGTTTCTACTGGTGCGCACCCGCCGTCAACGGTAAAATGCTTTTTTGTTCAATCTAAGTCATATTTTCTTTATTTTTATTTTCCGTTTATCCGAAATATTAAAATTGTAAATACGGGTCAAAACAAAAAACGCACTTCAAAAATATTTTATGTCATGTCAATTTGTTAAAAACATGTATTTTTGCAGATTAAATTTATATTTTAGCGTCACTTTACATGCAACTGTATGACTTCAGAAAAAAGTTAATCTTCTCCAAGCGCGATAGCTACTATTTAGAATAAAATTGACTCATAATGCGGCGAACTGAAAAACTGCAGTGAATTGAAGCTCAACCAGCCGATTTTTCCAAAAAAATGATCGACACATTCTCTACTTTCTCCCAACTCCATGCGTTTATGGCACGATAATGATAAATTATTAAAAATGTATTAAGAATAATTGAAACTAATAATTAGCTAGTACAATTATTACAATAGTTTATTAACTAGTACAATTAATCTACTAAAAATTGTACTAATAAAATAAGTAGTGCCTTTTCTAATTAAAATCGGATTGTAGGGCTTCAATTCACAACAGTTTTTCAGTTCACCTTTTCTTATGTAATGCATTTTGTTGTTACTAGCGTAAAACTCAATATACACGTACTTGATAAGCTAGAACACAAAAAACATACGGCGTGACACCACATTATTGAAACTGAAAAGTCACGATATCACTTCTCTGTTCACTATTTACATGAGTAAATGACGTCAAATTAAAAACTCTAATGCCTCGGATGCTAAGGATGGATTCGTTCAATTCGATTTGGTCATGGCAAGACTGTCAGATAACAGCTGCCCCTAGATAACCCGTGAGCTAGCTATCACTGGCAGCACGCCTGCTATTTAGCATTCGCGAATACCAACTCTCGTAGAAACAGGGATTAGCACTTATTTATTTTTGCTAGGATCGCCGTTCAGTTACAGTAACCTTAGCCACTTTCACTGCTCAAAAAATTTCATTAGCAAAAAAAAAACGTTAGGAGGAGAGAGAGAGAGAGATTTCTGAATATTTTTCAAGTTAGAGAGTTATAGGAGCCGTTGGATTGCAATAGCTTAAATTTAAAGTTCTTTCTCGACCAAAGAGAAATGGAAACGGCAACTTCTTGTATAATATTGATGTTTCTAATAAAAACAAGAATTCCGTAGCACAATACAGCCTTGTTATGTGTAGGCTTATATTGAACAAAACTTTCTCAGCCCTGATCAAGAGAATACACACCCTAATTCGTTTCTCAGCTTT
>JAUJYS010004476.1:0-11929 GCA_033995665.1 Melogona broelemanni | reverse complement strand
TGAGACTGACTTTCGATACGCGCCCCACTCGACACCGTATTTTCAGGTCGCTCATGTCTTGAACGTGTAACTTAGCCTAAATGTAAATATACTCGTACATACATGTTTATGTAAGGGGTTTAGTTTTCATGGTGGGTCTATGGAGAACACCAGCTGTTTGAATTTTTCTAATGAGCGCGTCTGAATTTATATCACGTCGAGTTCACGATTGACTCCCTTGTGCAAAACCAAAATCTTAGGCGCCAAACTCTTGTGAATCTAGAAATCGGAATTTTAAATTAAATCAAAAATTGTGTACGCGTAAAACTTATTTTCCTTATTTCACTCCCTTTTTGCCCCGACCGACAATCGAATAACGTGACAAGTGAACACGTATAACAAATGCAATTTGTTCGAACGCACGTGTGATGGAGAGGGGTTGGGTCAGGAGAGGGAACGATCTAAGGAGAAAGTGTGGGAGCGGGGGGGGAGGGACCTGGTTCTCGCCAACCTTGTCTCATTGCTCTACCGACACGATCATCCCTCGGAGCACGCGTCTTTCTACGCTTCTTCGCCTGCTTTTCTCATTATTACATTCGGTCCGGCGAAACCTAGCTTAGCAGTCTCAACGTGGGCAGATTGAAGAATTATCCCATTAACAGACATAAATAACGCAATAATATCAATTTTTAATATCGATACTTCATTTTAAACTAGATGAATTTTCGTTTATGCTGACGTGGCTAGCATTTATAATTAAAAATAAAATAACTAAAACAATAATAAATATATTTACAAATAATTATCAATGTATTATGCTATTTGCTTTGTTTTCTTAATCAAAGTATTTCCCACTAAATGTCCACTAAATTTGCGAACACTTCTTAATTTAATTTTCATTAAAAAATCACCATTTTTTTTTAAATAATACCCACTTTCTTATCCCGTGCCTATTGCCTAGTATTTAATTATCATGAACAAATGAACAAAATAAATAAAAATGACTAAAATTATGAACGTCAACTTCGTAACTATTATGGTGTCGTCAACATCGTAATTATTCGTACCATTTAGTAGCTTTTGCTTCCACCATTATTCGAACTCCCCTTGCCACTTCCGTGTAAAAGCATCTAAAATGAGCGCATCTGCTGCTAGCACTCTCTGTTTGCCGTGCAGGACGGGCCTACTAGAATCGATAGAGTGCATTGGCAGACTGAGTGCTAAAAAAATAGTAAGACACGTTCGCAGAGGGAAACACTTTTTCTGGTAGTATACGCAAAATGTTCCGGTTCTCTATGGTACCAAATTCGCCTACAGCTATATATAGGGTTTGATAGAATTATCTCACGCAATTATGATTAAGTGCAAAAAGTGTCATGTTCCTATATTTAGAAACCGAAAAGCTTTTTTCACTTCATGTCTAGTGATTTTTATTAATTTTGCTTAGTATACATTGCGCAACAGAATATTGTTTTTAGGATTGCGAAAATTATAATTTCTAGTACATTTATTCTAAAATTATTCTATTATGCCGTTTTTACCATAACTGGCACCAACAGTGAGCATTTTTACATTTTCCTAATTTATCCTTTCAAAATTTGTCCAGTTGCACCTCGAGTCTTACGAATATACAATATTACCCATATAATAATATTTTTTATCCTCGTTAATTTAGAGGTAGTACAAGTCTCAAATTCCGAGTATTGATTTCGTTACACAACATGCACAGAATAAGAATTTCAATTACGAGCACGTAGAATTGTTGTAAATAAGGTCGTGCACTGGATAGATCTGTGCTTGTGAATTATAATTAAAATTGCACTTGCGTGAAAATACTCGTACGTATGCATACATGTATACAGAGGCGGACTGGCTACTAAGGGTCCGGGCGAAAACTAACTCCAAGGGGCCCTGTCTTCCTTGATCAAAATCATAATTTTCCCTGACTTTTTTAGGTGAAATCGGATACGACATAGTCATTAATCAAAACTGGGTTATTATAGGTGACATGTATAAAAATGTTCGAAGAGCGCAATTATTTTGTAAATTGCAAGTAATGCAAATATAATTTAATATGGTTTTTGTTTAATGTAACAATATAGGAAAGAAAATAGCGCGCGCATCGCCGCGATTTAAAAAAATGCAGCATGCGGTTAAAAAGAGCACGGGTAGCGCTGCAATTTTTTCTTTAACGTAATGGTACTAGATTGAAAAGAGCGCGCGCAGCGCCAGATTATTTTTTGAAGTAGTACCTATAATTTAGAATGAGCGCGGATTTCTCCACCTATTCGCCCGGGTTAGTCCGCCCCTGCATGTATACAATTTGTTCATGCATGACTATATTGCACATGTCTGACTGTATTTGCGTGCATTCTTTCGTGCGGCCTGCATGGGGGCTAACAAATAAATAAACGTCAAAAAAAAAAAAAAAAAAAAAAAGATAGTGACATCTGAGCACAAAGGAGGTGTGGGTTGTTTTCTTTGAAAGCATGATGAGCTGCTGCCATTCCGCGATACGTGGTGCAACTACCGTTTCGATTACTGGGTTAAAGAGAGTCCTGCATTCTATGATTAAAATAATTAAAACGATATTCAGCTGCCTAGGAAAGAAAATAAATTTTCATTCATTGATTTTAGCCGCAAATTCCATGTAAGAGCAATAATAAGTAAATAATATTTAGTAAACCGCGTATAATTAATCGGTACTGAAAATTGTTTTACTAACTGTTAATTTTGTTAAATTAAAAAAAAAAAAAAAAAAAAAATAAAAAAAAAAAACAAAAAAAAAAAAAAAAAAAAACTGTTAATTTTAATAACTAATAAACACTGGGAGACTGAGTAAAATGATAATTCACCCCGATAATGCAGAAATTAATTAGAAATGCTGACTAATGATCGACGCGCAACGTCGGAGAATTGATCCAGAGATATTGTTTATTAACCTCGAATTATTTAACTATTAAAGGGGTCGTTTGTATACGTATTTGTATTCGCCATTCATTCATTGAATTAATGGTGTGCTCGTTCATACGTTATACGTGTTAATGTTAACCACTCTGGGGGAAAAGGCATTGAATCCATGTACAAAGCGAAGCCGATTGGGAGGTGGATTTAATCAAACGATCGTGTAGTCGTTCCAGAAGTTGAATTCTGCCACTCTAATGTTTAAGTAACACTTGTTATTCATTATCATCACAAAAATGATCTTTGGATAATATGAAAACGCAGAACCGTGCAGGATGAAGATAAACGAGATCGCAACACAATGCGAAATTATGAACAAACGAATGTTATAGATGTAAAATAAACGTGTTTAATTACATGCAGATGAAAACTCCACATAGGTTTGTTGGTACCGTGGGTAAATAAATGCTTTTGACATGTCCACGGCAACACCGCCATCAATGAATCAAGCGGCAACAATTCATAGATGGCGTTGTTGCCGTGAACATGTCTGAAGCATTTAAATAAAACCATTAAGTGTTTTCATCTACATGTAATTAAACACGTTTAGTTTACATCTATAACGTTCGTTTGTTCATCATTTCGCATTGTGTTGCGATCTCGTTTATCTTCATCCCGCACGTTCCTGCGTTTTCATATTATACAAATATTATTTTTATAATTAGAGTATAATGAATAACAAGTTATAATCTACGATAAACATCAAAAGCAGTTCTACAGTAGTCTACTGTGAAGTGATTTCATAGTTTAAATAACAGCCTGTCATTTCCTTTGAAAGCTTGTTGATAATTTCGGCGAATTTGTTTAATTGCTAACGGGTAAATGTAAAGCGGTTGAAGCCAGAGTGGTGTAACTCCATTGTTGTCGAATTGAGAATTAAATTAGAATTTCTTTTTGGACACCTATGTTTATTTAAACTCATGTTGCTTACTGTCGGCGTTACAAAAACGTTTTAACTTAGTTCACATTTTGTTTACATACTAGCGGTACACACGTGTAGATTACATAGTTTGACATGCGTAGTTTGCATTTGTGCACGAAACTAAAAATAAAAACCAAATGTAGATTAACATGTCTGCCTTTAACCGCTTCATTCTTGCAGTAAAGAAAATTGGAATTGCGCCACTCTGGTTTCAGCCTCTTCATATCTAATCGTCTTCTTTTTAATGTTACCCAATGGCCAATACCTATATTCAAGTCAAAATAATAAATGTGCAACTTATTCCATACAGTTTAAGCTAAGCCAGTCAAACTTCATCGCCTGATTGCAACGGAATCTTAGTAATTTTATACAATAGAAAATTCAACCATATTGAAACAAGCAATTTACTAATTTGAACAGAATCTCCCAAAACGTCACGGCAAACCAATTACTGTTCGATCATATTGTTTTTAATTTTCTTTTGTGTATTTTTTTCCACATTACCTTTTTCCAGTTTTATTAATTAATTTAATTATTACGAGACACCGTTTTTAATTATTACGGTAAATTTTAATTATTAGTCGTAAGTATTACGGTGGCACCGTCGTGCTCTCGTTTCTTAACGAAAATTTTATTTTATTATATTTATCTTAATTTTAGTTTGACAAGATACTTGTCAGTTATTACACTCTGGGTGATCCCAGCACAATCAATAACCGTGATGCTTTTTCTGGTGGCACCGTCGTGCACTTGTCTCGCACCATCTAATCTGGGTGTCCTCATCAATTTCCCATTCTACCCCATACAGCTACAAAGACTCGTTATCGAGCACATCGACCCTGGACTTGGAACGATCGCGGCGCCCCCGCCAGAGGGCGCCCTCGGGTCACCAACTACCCCCGCCACCTCACGACAGCCCGCATCCAACCAAGTCGAGGCACAACTCGTCGCACCGTGGATCGGAAATAGGAGGGAGCGGGGGTGGCGGTGGTGTCGGTGGAGGTGGAGGTGGTGGAGGAGGCTGGGCCCGCGAACCGGAAGACGATGTCGGCCTCGATGTCGCCAGGGAGAGGTAAGAGCGCATACGGTGATTACGTGATGAGCTGGGTTGCTTTGCAGGCCGGGAGACAGTCGCGAATGGGGACGAGGGGTGTTCGAAATTGCCAATTTGGCGTGCGCGAGAAATAATGGCCGAGTTCCGGCAAATGGCGAATCATGATGCCAGTGTCACAAAACAACACTTAGTTTAAACCAAGTTCACCCAAATCTACCACGAATTATCACAAGCATGGGCATTAGCATTATTTGTGAAGCAGATCAATGTACAGTTACATATCGTCGTCAAGGAATTAAAAATCAGGAATAACTAATGAAGCCCAGGACAGAGGTGGGGTGACGACGACTTGAGTTGTCGAGTCTGAAAAGCACAAAGCAGACAAATCATAAATAGACCCCCGCAAAATATAATATTACATCGTTGTTTTAGTTCATTTGCACAGCGACATAATATAATATTTTGCAAGAGTTTGTTATGATTTTTCTGCTTTGTGCTTTTGAGTCTCGCCAACTCAAGTCGTTATCACCCGATAGAGCAGAAAACGTCTTTTTCCAAGCGCAATTCGGGCGAAAAGTATCAATATTCCGATGAGCTTAGCATATTCAAAATTACATTAAAAATCAAGGAAATTTGCTGCAGCTGCTGTACTGCGGCTTTCTCATTTTTGGCGGCCATTTTATAACCGTTACGATAGTTCTGGTTAAGGATGACCAATCCGTTAAGGCTGTTGTGTCCAAGATTCTCTTTGGTTTTCCAAAAATTTAATTCAGAAGGGATATAAGCATGTTTGTTTCTACGTGTATTCGGTTTTCCGGACTTACAAATCCGGTCTTCTCTGTGATTAGCCGTATAAAATTCCGCAGTGTTAATTGCATGTGATACCGAACACCTGGTACCAAGTGTCGACCACACGGAGCAGGTAGATTTAAAATAGTTCCTGCTCGTGCACGCACAACAGCTTGACGCGTGTGTGTCACACTGATTACACTTATTCATTATTCAAATTCCCCTCTGCCAGATGGAGACACATTTTGTATCGGTGACTGCAGCCATCATTCGAAAGGAGTGGAAACTGCATTAACACCTTTAAAACTTAGTTGCGGCACGCACGTGGTACCCCACGAGTATATTTAATTACTTCCAACAAGCTAATGGGATCGTTGCTGTCAGATTACCGTACAATTGAAAGGAAGAGGAAAAAGTTGTCTTCATTCCATGTAGAAATTTGCATTCGCATTTGGTGCAAAGTTGCAAGGGGGTTGCCATCTTTGAACTATACTGCGGGCAGCACGTGCCAGTGATGACGTCATTTTTTTTTGTTTGCAAATTCAGTTCACCACATCACTACTAACAACACACTATAAAAACTTTGGTCTTTATTAATTTACTTTTTTTTGCTGTTTACGAAATTGGAATCTGAGATGAACGTTCGGTACATGCTCTGTGGAACAAGACACTCTTAAACGAATACCTAATTTACTTTAATAAAATTTGAACTACTTTATTACATTATTTTGGCTACCTACTGATTGCTAGTAAAATTGAAATGTACGCGTTTTTAACCAACGTAAATTTATACTGTTATTTATTTTTCTTATAGGTACCAAGGAAGAGATTTTGATATTTAAAAGAGAAGCCAATATGCCTTGAAGCCGAGATGTATTTTTTTTTTTCGTGGAGAAAAAACGTGAAATGGGCGGCGTCTATGTGATTAAGGAGACATCGCAGTGGACCCCACTAACGAAATCACTGCCAGTTAGTCACATGGCAGTTCAATGCGCCAATTGATCGTGTGTTTATTGGGAATTTCCGCGAGAGTGACCACCAGTGTGCGCAATGGTTGGCGAGAACGACTGCAGCGCCGTCGCGTGGCCAAACTTCTCTTAATTTGCTGTATTAAGCATGCGTTCTAAGAACACGTGATTTGTGATTTTGTTGTACATAATATTTTCGTTGAGAAGCTGTAAGTTGGAGCGATCCTAGCTGCGATCTTCGGCAGATTATTTTTTTAATTGACTTTAGGATGCGTTTTTTTTTTCAATACAAATGTACTGCATCGGTCGAAACTTAAGGCAATAAGATGGTGGCTAGGATCGCCTACTGCGCGACGCGCATTTAGTTTGTTTTTGTTTTTGTATTTCACAGACTTATTCAATCGTGCATTTGGGAGTTTTATTAGTTTTTTTTATAGGCCGACAGATAATGTTCAGCTATAAATAAATGTGGGGAAATGCAGAAACGGAAAACCTGCAGGAAGTATAGCTGAAATGGCCTTTACGTTCACTAATGTAGAAGTGTTGCGTTTTTGGGTCACAAAATAACACTTATTTTTTACAAAAATTGAATTAACACGGACATTTTTCATTACGTCATTTGCTTTTCATCTCAAATCACCCCTTGAACATTCTGAGATATACACGTATTATCTTGTTACTTTTAAGTTAGTAACCAATCCATATTTAAAGATGACACTATTTCAACAAAATTGTACATCTATTGGATGACAGATGCTTTGAAACTACTGTACGAACCAGTCTCGAAAATATTCTAATCTCAAATTAAATTATAGTTAAACAGTACGGGTTAATTTCGTATGAGTAATTTGCGAGAACAACCAATTCAAAATAAATTTAATCCGCATTATTGACTTAAATTATTCGCGTACAGGTTCGAAATAATTTGAGTTTTGATATGTTCATCAGTCATGAATATTTTCATTCGAAGGTAAATCTCATATCGTCCACACATGCACACTTTTCAAACTGTTTCTTCGTTTCTCGGTATTTGGATCGGGATTTTCACATGCTGTATGTGATATGCGGTTATTTTGTTAATGTTGAATCGATTGTTATTGGTAAATTGTGAAATGAGAATAAAAGTGTTGAATAAGATAACATAATTTTTCATGAATCGCCTTTCCTCTTTTCCAACTGACTTTTAAAAACAAAAAAAGTAGTAAGGTTTATCTAGGAAATTTAGAAAACATGTTATTGAAACACATAAAATGTCATTTTTTCTAATCATAATGATTTTCTCTCATTGCAAAAAACTTAAATTGCAAGACTAACGGAAATATCTTCTAAAAATAATCGAGCGCGGCGAGCGATAAAATCTTGAAACAAGAGGAAGCTGGATAATGTAATTGCTTTGTAATATTGGCGGGAGTTCGTAATTTTCTCCGCACACATACAGTATATTTTAATTAGACACGAAACTTCAGTCTTGTGAACCACGCATTCGGCCTTAATTAACCACAAGCTTTGACGTCGTAAGGATAGAACATTTACGCCGCTACACCACTTGGTTGCGATATCGACGGAGCGTCGGCGCGCACGTACAACTAAACGCTCGTTACAAAATAATTAGAGGTAATTGAAGTTTCTCATTACCGAAGGATGATATTGCCGCCACTGTTAAAATTCCCAAACTGCAAGTATCGGTGGCCGCGAATTGGATTTGTCGCATATATCCTGTTGAGACCCTCTTCTAAGCGGTTTAACACATTTCGGAAATATTAATATAAGATTTTTAGTAAATATGAACGAATTTGTACGGTCGTCGCAGTTTGTAGGTGGGAAAGCATCCCTCAAATTTGCTGCGATCCCGGGATCGATTCCGAAAATATGAGTTCAGCACGTCCTACCTAACATGGTTATTTTCCGAAAAATCTCGATTTTTTTACAACGCCAGTTAGGGCTTTATTCGTATAGATATCGACTTTTAGAGCAAAAATATGAGTTCGGCACGTCCCAATTAAGTAGAAAATTCCCTTAAAACTGAACTCTTCATAGATTCGAAAAACACCAGAATTTTTGTTCAAAAAAATCCAAAGTAGCACATGGTTTTCTTCGAAAAGTTCCGATTATTTGACAACTCCAGTTAAGGGCTAATTTGTATAGATATCGACTTCTAAACCAAAATATGAGTTCAGCACGTCCTAATTAACTAGAAAACCACTTAAAACTGAACTTCATACTTCCAAACAACCCCAGAATTTTTGTAATAAATCATATCGAAGGAAATTCGAATATACAGACAAATCCACAAATTCTTGATTGACTACGAATTAAAGCCCAGGATACACAGAAATATTAAATATACGTGTTACCTCGCAATATTTGATTACATGTATGGAGATCATGGGTTCTCGAAACATTATTATTTAAGGGTATCAATGGATATGTTTGTTTTACCGGATTACCTAATAATTTATTTATAAATTGTAAGGTAATGGTCGATTCTCACCAAAGCACAACTTTGTTTTGGTTTTCCGAATTGGCCTCACCCTAATTCGATGTTTCAGGTCTCAGTTCCTTTTTTATATCTTTAGTTTTATAGGATATAGAGCTCGTGGAAACAGCTTTATCGGCTAAAATTTTTAACGGAGCATTTAACAATTCGTGTTTATAAATGTCAACGTGCTCAAATTGTTATCGAAAAGCGCAAGTAAAAAATGCCTGTAGCTAAAGTAAAGAACTATTCGCTGACAAAGATCATTATTTCTCGCAACTCTTGAACAATCTTCTTAGTGGTGCAAGAACTAGAAAATAATTGACAAATATTGGAAACGACGATCGCTTATGACGACAAATTGAACATTCACTGATGGTGTTATAAGTAACACAATTAAAACCGATACACTGAAACACAGTCTGGTTATGTATATCCAATAGCCCTCTTCAAGTCGCACCAAAACAGTTGTTCAGTAACATAATATAATTCGAGAGTATACACTGTTCGCAAACGTACAATATACGCCGATATCAATTTTCAAATCAATTTCATGCTATGGTCAGGTTCTTCCGTTCTGCCTCAAGGTGGCGTGTCGTTCGATTGACTTCACGGATTGCTTACAAAGTGGCTAATTTACTCTCTCACTGAACCCGGGGCTGTCCGAGTTATTGGACAAGGAGGGGGAAATGGATTGAGTAATCTGTGACGCAACTGCAAAAACAAATTGTGAGTAAAAAAAATGGTCATGTTCGGTATTATTATACAAGTTCGCCGATATTGAATTTCGCCTACCACTTTTTGGTCAAAGTAGGAAAATTATTGGAAATCGATAAACCGCGATATCGCCTCCCGTCTTATCTGCCAAAAAACACACCCCCAACAGTAGAATAGCCATTGAGAATTCGAGCTAACTAAAGACGCTGCATGTTTTCAGTTCTCAAAGGTGGTGATGAAATATTGGCACGCATTTTATTATTATTTAGCGAGATTATACGAAGTATTTCTAATAAGAACCACTCAATAAAATTAGACACCACATATACGTATTCGATAATTGCGGCACACCAAAACTACAAACAATTTAATTTTTAAATATAAATTAACTGATTTAGTAAAATAAATTGAAATTTAAAATCAGTGAAATGAATCAATTTCAAAATGTGAGTAGCAGTGAAATTAATGTTTATTTTTTTCTGATTAAGCTAATTTATTATAAAGATTTTTTTTTTGCAATTTTTATTGTCTCCATAAAGTGAATAATTAACGTCGTTACATCAGTGCAACGCTGGCTACAGTGCAGAGAGAAAATTACAGAGAAATTAATGTTTATTTTTTTCTGATTAAGCTAATTTATTATAAATATTTTTTTATTTTTTTTTCTCCATAAACTGAATAATTGACGTCGTTGCATCAGTGCAACGCTGGCTACAGTAAAGCAACACAACATCATAAAAATCGAGCATTTGAGAATAAATAAATTTGCATCATTTGTGTACTGCTGTGTGATGCAATAAGGTATGTCAACCGCTGTTCTTTCGAAACGGGGTAACTGGGTACTGTGGCAACGGCATTCATAAACTACACTGTATGTCAGTCCATCGGGATTTGTAAATTTTGCATCTGGAGATGAGCCTGTATTCTTGAATTTCACTTGCCAGTTACAATAATTCGTTCAAGCGGCAAATTGGAAAACGAATTTTTTGGTATACAAGGGGGAAAACATTTGAATAATATTATTGTGCATACGTGTCTCCTAGCTACGAGTATGTTGCAGAAAAAAAATGTACTCATCGAACAGATCAGATACGTATATCTATGTTATATTTCATTGTGTAAATTTTACACCACGCAGCCTCCCTTCTAAATGACTGGCGCCTTTCATGATTGAGCCACGCTTTCAATGTTTCGCAATGAATTTTGATTAATTAGCATGACAGAAAAGAACAATTTTTAAACCTGTAAAAAAAAACTTAGTATGTAATTTATTTAATATCTGTGGTAGAATTCAGATTCATGCATTAGTTGTGGTGACTGGAACTAGCGCCTCTGTTTTTATATTTTACCCTAATTGTTGTTAAATTGTAGAGCAGATGTGCTTTACACGAAGCTGCGTCGGGCGGTGCTTTTCATAGCGCTCGCTATACGTTTGTATAGAGTGTCACGAAAGTTTAGGGAACGTCAAATGTTTTTTTGCAGTTGATTGCCAGCTTAATACAGTTGATTAACAGTTAAATACCGCTCAACTTCACGAAATAAAATTATAAATATACTGTAGAAATCATGTAATAGTATGTAAAAATACAAATGTAAAAGTAAACAATTCAAATGCAATGCCATTTTATGATCGCTTGCACAAATTATTTCGAAATACTAGTGTTTCACATAATTTATCCCTAACTTTTTGATCAATTTTTCTGGCTCAAGATCAATCATGTTTTTCTTCAGTGCGGGTGTTTGTAGTCTCCCGCTTCTCAGATTATTATTATTATTATTATTTTTAAATCACCGTAGAGCCTAGTGCACTACAGGATTACTGCACCCTCCTGTCTCTAGGGAGATGTGCGAGGGGCAGGGAAGGAAAGGGATGGGAATGGCAGCTGTAATAGTCAGATTGCAGGATCCACCCCTAAGCTCTGGACTTCCTAATGTAAGCTCAGGGGTGACGCCAGTACCTCATGCTCGTCGAATAAACCAGAGCCTGCGCCGGGAATCGAACCCGTGACCGTCCGCTTCGTAGGATGTTGCCACACCCACTGAGCCAAGGACGTCTAGAG
>JAUJYS010004475.1:0-11930 GCA_033995665.1 Melogona broelemanni | reverse complement strand
CAACCCTTAAACATATCCCCTCCCCTCTCCAACTTTTCCACATACGCACAATACCGTTTCCACCATTGGCTGTGTGTGTGTCGTCGAAAACACCATTCGTGTGTGACGTGTACGTACAGTACCTATAGTCGTATGTATACCTTGTGTGTACATGTATGCACGTCACTATGGCAATCTGCATGCATGGGTTTTTATTTCTAAATAGGTGGAGGGGGTGGCATGCAACTGTGGGGGTGGATAGAGGGGAAGGCCGCCACCAAGGCGGAAGCATGGCGATCGTGGGCTCGGATGAAGTTGCCGGCCATTGCGACCCGTGTTTCCCGCGTGTCCCGACTGACGGTCCACGCCCCCACCTAGAACCGTCGTTATAGGCTGGTGGATGTCTATTCTCGAGTCTAATCGATAGAGACGAGGCTCAGAAAATGTGAGCGCTCTTTCAGGTAAACGAGTCACATCTCCGAGCAATTCAAACGAGACTCATCTCCGAACAGTTCAAACGAGACACATTTCCGAGCATTTCAAACGAGACACACCTTCGAACAATTCAAACGAGATACACATTCGAGGCTTCCAGCAATTCAAACGATATACATCTCCGAACAGTACAAATGTGACAAATCTCCGAACGGTTCAAACGAGACACATCTCCGAGCAATTCAACCGAGATACACCTTCGAACAATTCAAACGAGACACACCTTCGACCAATTCGAATGATGCACATCTCGGACCAGTTCAAACGAGACATCTCTCCCAGTAATTCAAACGAGACAGATCTCAAAGCAGTTCAATCGCTATGACTTGTATAATAAGAGATTTACATTTTAATACACCTAAGAAACATTACTCTTGCTTGTTTTTTTAAAAACAAAACTGTATTTAAGACAATAAACTCACGTAAAGCAAAATTAAGAGGCCAAGCTCGATCGATGGCGCTCGTGTCAACCGTACAGATCACGTCAAAAGGGTCGACTTTGTAAAATATAGGAGCGTTTTCTCTCGACATTCGAAAATGGTCACCCCCGGTACAGTATATGGAACGGCGTACGAGCTTGGCGTGCATGTGTAGTAGACGCGGTCGATGGTCTTCCCCTCCTTCCCCCTTCCCCCAACCCTGGCACGCGCCAGTCCGCGCGCGCCTACTATGGATTTACACGTGCTCCCGGTCTCATAGGACCTTTGTCTGAATGCTTTCAGCTTTTGACAGACAGGCAGAGGCAACAGCAGCAGCAGCGGGCGGGGGTACGACGAGTGCGCGCCCGTGCACGGAGAGAGACGGTGCGGTGAACGCGCGCGGGGGAGAGCGAGCAGACATCGGCAAACCCGGAGAGAGTTGGGGGGGGGGAGATGGGGGAAAGGGGGTGGGGGATAAGGGGCGAGGGTGTGTTAGTGGTGGATGGGAAAAAAAAGAGCGCGAAAGAGAGAGAGGCACAAACACAACTCACGTCCTTTTACAAAGTGACAGCAGAAAAAAATAGGACGTAATGATTTTGAAATGTAGTCGATTTCCAGCGACGCCAGTGCGCATGCGCGTTGCCGCGAGATTCTTTTTTTTTTTTCGTCTCCCCCTCCTTCTTCCCCCTCCACTTTTGTGCTCGCATATAGGCTGCGGCCAAGTTGCGGCTGATGTCTTGCAAAGGGTCCGGGTTGAGTTCGTACGACACTGGAAACGATTTTAGATTTGATGGACAACGTGCAGTTTCGTTGTTTATGCTATCGTCGTTTATGCTATCCACTCAATGAGAACTTCCATCGAACGAGTTATTAAAACATTCGAATGCTTGATTGTTGCAATATTAGATGTGGCGATGGTGATGACTCTCTCATAACAAACAGGCATTAGCGTAATTTACTGCAATATATTCATGTCACTTCGCCTGTTGAATGCTGTATGCTCGTACATGCAATTGAATAAAGTATTGGCAAGCGCCAATATTATAACAGAGTAATATACCACTGTTTCAACCTCGAAGTATCTGTAAGGCTGGTCATAAGGTACATCGAAGATCAACCCCAAAAGCATTGCAAGCTCCAATATTATACCAGAAGCCTTCAAAAGTGTTACCTGTGCATAGGCCATTGCGGATATGTCCTGTATTCAAGTAACAATAACTCTAACTTGCAATTGCCACAGGTCATCTTCAGTCGAACACACCTCGCGAACACACACACACACACAAACCCGCGTACATATTATAGGCCCTCGCAGCTGCCCCACCCAAAAACTTATTTCTGCCGTGTGCTCGCTGTATACGCACAAAAGACCCAATACACTCTCTCCCCAAACCGTATACACGTATATACACCGTTTACTGTATACACGAGCACACCCCACCACCTAATCCATATACCCCCCTCCATTCACCACACATACTATTAGAATGAAACTCCACCCTTCCCACTCTCTGATTGTCTCTGCGAATGGATAATCTCCTGAGACCACCCACCGCCACGGCCTAATCGGGAGCCCACTTTTGCCGGAGATGTCATATGAAAAGTTTTTTTGGTGAAATATGTATTCTACATGGAACATTCCCCTGAAAAAAATCGATGTGGGTTACTTTTCTTTTACAAATAGGCTGGTGGTGCAGTCATGCAGCATTTTTTTTTTGGACTACGACATGTCCAGCCAGTACTGGATCACGTTGCATGCTGTGCATGCAACGAAGCATTTTCAGTATCGATATTTATATCGTCACGATATCGCACTATTTGATTTAAAAAAATCGTGAAAACGTTTACAAAATAATTAAAGTAATAAATGCTTGAAAAATAAAATTGCAATGCGGACTTACAAAAGGCAAAACGGACATGAGATCCCAAGAGGAAGAAGTACTTTTATCTCGCGTTCGCTCTGTTTTTCTACATGCACTTGTATATCTACTGTGGGCCTATTACTCTATAGCGAGCGAGAAAGAGAGAACCGATGCTGCCATATTTTTTTTCGCGAGATTCGTATTATCGTAATATAATTTCCGACAGAAAGCCCTCGTTCACTCTATGATAATTGCACTCCGCAGAGAACATCGACAAATCCCGCAAACCATGTCACGTCGTGGCAAGAAGAGAGAGAGAAAAAAATAAAAAAAACGACTCGTCGCTGGATTTGCTACTACTATTTGCGGGGCGGATCGCATCACGAGTTTACCGTTAGGCGCGTTTGTAAAAATAGCAAATGCGTTCGCCAATTGGGTTCTCTTGTACCTGGACTGGATCGCTCAGTTACTAAAATGTGTATTCTGCAACTGTAGCAGTAACAAATTGTCTAAAGTTGAGGTACGAGCTGTTTAATGGTTAAAATGTTCGCTTTGAATTCCCGACCAAGACCTTCAATAGTTATTAAGCGTGATAAATTTGTACACGCGGGACCCGTACCTGTACATCGTCGGGAACACGCTAAAGATCCCTTCCTGTCTAGGTCAGTGGTTTAGGTTAGACCAATTCATCGAGTCCAGCACAAAATATATATACATTTTTAGTGTATGCTTTTTAAAATGTTAGCGCAGGTGCCACCTGATGAATTGTCAAAACAACAGAGTAAAACTCAGTCGGCCAAATAGAGAATATAATTTTATGAACGAAATGATGACGAATTCGCCATAAGTTGACAAAATATATAGGCGAATGCACGGTTGACCGAACAAGCGAAGGAAAAGTTAGGTAACCGGAAAATCCGGTCTCTGGGTATGTCGATGCAGCTGACAGCATTTAGTGCGACGGCGCAATACGTAATTGCAAAATTTTGTAACTTAATTTCACGTTCGGAAAAAAGCAAGACAGAAAATAACAAACAAAAAATGGACACAAGGGAAAGTGCATTAAACTTGCGCGAGATAATGTTTCTAAGGATAAATAAAGAGAACCGATTGATAAAAGTTGTTACGATGCAAGGCACCTCAGTAGAGTTAAGCTAAATAATAGCTAGGAAATGTGTAATTTCGAATATAAGGTTTGCACATTCGTGATCACAGATGCTCCCATAAGTATTGAATATCTAGCGAATAATCAAACGCATTTTTCTGAAAATTAGATCACATTAAATAAATTTTTAAACTGTATCTCATTTTTTAAACGCTTGATTTTGTAATTATTTCTACTTTACTGCACAAGTAGAAAACTGATTAAGTTAGATCGTGGAACAATAAACATTTTTTGTCCATATGATCCATGATGGTTTCTGGCCAATACCTTATACTGTATTAAAAATGGCAAGCGTGCCAAAAAATAAAATATCCATTAAATATCGTTGGACGGAAATTAAGTAAAATATAAAAGTTTAATTACCAACTCGAATATCTATACTATAAGAAAGACCGGTCGCTTTTGTATGTATTTCGTGTGTCTGTGACTCTGTGATGAGAATGGCACTTGGCTCTCAGGCAATGGTTGTGGTTAGTACAGGAGTTGAACAAAATAATGGGTACAGCTCTATAAGGTGCTCAAACAGATCTGTGTCAATTATTTTGCCCAATCCCTGTTGTGCCCCGCCTTCGAATCATTATGTAAACAAAACGCCGGCATAAACGCGAACCACAGCATTCCAATAAACAAATTACTCGGGTTTCACTCCGGGTGGGGTGGGGGGCTGACTGGCGTCTTATTGCAGCACCGACGATTACTTTTTTCATCCTCCTCTGTTGTAGCCGATATTTTTTAGCCTCCGCGGAATTGCCCGTCTTGGAGGTCTTTCGCCAACCATTTAGATTTTCAGTTGCGCTAGCGCGGATTTGGTTTCACAATTTTCCCCTCCCCTAATATCCCGGGCGAAACCGGGTCCCTTTTTCTAGTTATATATATTTTTTCATTAATGCAAAAGTCGGCTCCAACATCGTCCCCGTAGAGAACATGTACACCATGTGTAATGTATATCAGCTGTATTCACAGATATTGTTGCTCTATTATTATAATAATTATCCTTAGTATCGTGATTGAAATAGAAAATGTTGACATATAAATTATTTTCTTGGAGCAATTTAGCTATCAGAATTATCTTATTGAGTTTATCACTTCACCTATGTTTCTATTATAAACGCGCTCTTGCTTAATCGCGTATACGGTATATTATGACCCGATGCCCAGTAAATCCCTAACCAAAGTCAACCGGTACGGCAGTCCTGGGTTTCGTTTACAATTTCCAGGAATTGATAATTGCTGCCGGCTTCCGATTTTTTTTTTCTCGGCCAGTGGGATTCCGAGAAATTTGTCGAGCTCGAAACAATTGCCGACGATGGATTACACATTTTGCGCTGAATGCATAATGCATCCCGTGCCACCTGACAATATATTAATCGTTGTGGTATTGTTTTTATAGCGGGGCGCCTACCGTGTGCCAATTCTCAACCTTTATGCGCATGATCAACAGTGAGGAGCACCATAGGGGAAGCGAGACAAGCGTGGCGCAGCTCAGACTTTTTTTTTTGCGAATACGTATACTCAACAACACCGTAAACTCCAACTTTATTAATTTTTACGGAAAACTTTGGGAGCCTGTTTCAAAATTTGGAGATAAAATTTCCCAAAATTAAATTTTATTAAAGTCGCAGTCGTAGCCCAGACCGTAGTGCAACCGTCTTCGGTGAGGCGGTTCCGGATTCGATTCGCGGCGTGGGTTCAAATGTATTCGATCCTGGGGTACAGGTAAAATACATTGACATATCAGTACGAGTAGTATATAATCTCATGTGATGATAATTTTACTTTTTTTGCAAAAAATATGATTCGCATTTAGAGATTCGTGAGCACCAAATCACCAAATAAAACAATATATTTCAGTTCGTTGAAAACAACAGCGATTTCGATATCAGGGCATAGTTTGGCTATATTCTCAAGCATACTGGAGCGATAATAGTCTCAATTTAGAGTTTAAAAAAAATGTCGGCAGTGTTGTTGTTACACGTGTGGTTGGTCCCCTGTTGGCTCTTGCGTGTTAACCAATAATTTGCCAGTCCCTATTAATTACACGACTGTCGTTTCGTAATTTTTTTAATGGACATTGGCTCGCGGAGCCGCGCGTGTCTCTTTCTCTCTCGCTCGCTCTCTATGGTCAGTGTTGCGACTTGTTCCTGCATTTGAATCGATCGTCGGGGCTCTAATTACACAAATTGGTCTCCGCTTGTTGTGCTCGAAACACAGCTTCATTTGATTCAGTGCCACCTATTTGGCTGCTGTAGACAAGACACGGTGGTAACTCATACGCGGATGCTTCTTTTCCTCAATTGCTGCAGTGACAAAGACTTTTCCCTAATCCTCCTGAGCTAACTAAGACCCCGCGGTCATGTTACACAGGTGTCTAACTACCAATGATACTGTAAATGGAAACATTGCACTGTCGTATTTTTAATACAAAATTTATCTTTTTACATTTGCATGCACCATGCAAATGTCATGTTGCTTCGAACTAACACGTATCTCGCAGGTGGTTTTAATCCAAAAAAAAAAAAAAAAAAAACATTTTCATTTAGAAAGAACGTGAAAGTATTGACCCGTGCGAAAAATGTGAGAAAAGCAACTATATTCGTTGGCTTGCTTTGAAAATATAATTATCCCCGTGTCACCGCAGAAATCATGCCAGCATGACCGGATAAACAAATGTGTCATAACGGGGTGAACTATCCCTTTTCTTTGTTTCACCTGTTAGTTGTTGTAACACCAGGTGTTCCTCATGATGAGGGGCGGGAACATGGGATTGGTGGGGGAGTGGGAGGAGGTTAATTTAAGGGTGGGTTCTCCGTCCGGTTTAACTGGTCATCAGAATCCATCCGCAGCAATGATAGATAGATACGCAAAATAATCGTCCATTGTAAGGGGGAGAGAAGACATAACAACATATCGCGATGGCATGTTTCTCTCTCCATTTCTGCAGTTTCAATGTTTTTATTTTTACCTGGAAAAATATCATCGCCCCGCATCTAAAAGATCCTTCGCCGAATTTTTAACGACGGCAACAGTTTTTGTTGGTCGCTCAAAAAATTGTGTTTTTGACCGCGGCGCGCGATGAGCAAAAATTCCCAGATTTTTCTGCTAGTGGTGGTGGTGGTGGTGGTTGGGACGAATATATAAGCGCGCCCGTGCTCGCCCGTTTGGCATCATTCCCCCCCTCCCCTCCCCTGGAAAAAAAGAACCACGAGACTGGCGTCTACCAAAAATATACACGTACGCACACACGCATGTCGTATGTACGGGCATAGTACGTGTCGTGATGTTTTTTGGCCGAGCGCGCTGCAAACGCTCGTTTTAAATGGGGGCCTCCTCGCTTCTGCCCGCAGAAACGCGAGAAGACGGCGCCAAAGCCTCGGTATCCCGCTGGGTCGCTGAATCTGGGATCGTGGGGGGCTGCCGCCGACCAGCGATGCCAACTGTCAGGTACACACGATCCGTTCGCGGTCAAATTAGTACACCGCAGATCGGATCGCCATCTCGCGAAGAAGCGCACCTCTTACAATTTACATCGCTTCTTCATAAATTAATATTTTTATTACGGAAGAAAAATTAAATTTTCAAAATAATGCTACAGACAAAAAAATACAACAAATGTAAAGATTCCAATTTTTTCGGAGGTATGCCGTGTGGCCTAATGGTTTGCGTGTTCGTCCACTATGCCAGAGATACGGTTTCAATTCCTTATCGAGATCTCCGGAATTTTCCAAACGAAAAAATCAAATGCACGCCTTCCTTCGGAATGGAAGCAAAGCCGTGGGACCCGTGCCTGCATGTGGTTAGGTACACGTTAAAGATCACTATCTAGGTCAGATGCCAGGCTATGCAAAATTATTCGATTACCTCCTGGGAGATATTAAAAATAGAACATATTCGTCCTCAGCTTTAATTACCACCCATATGGGACTGCTTGCGGGTAGAAATTGTAAGTATAATTTCTATTTAAACAGGGCAAAACATTCTTAAATCCTGGGAGCACAATTCAATGAGAACATTTGAGTATTAATTAGCACGACCGCACGTTGTTGCTAAAGGCACTTTTACTCAACGGTTCAGAAAGTCATTAGTAACGGTTCAAAAGTAAACTTCGAATAAATCAGCTTATAGGCATGTATCACTTATCTCTTTTAAGCCCGTTGGTCCATTCTGCAAATATTCATGGATAATATTTTGAGAAGGCGGAGTCATAGTTACAGTAATTAGATCTTGGTTGCAGTATTTTCTCCCATACGTTCCAAGCAACCGGCCGAATCAATCAAGCATGGTAAAAATGAATTACAGATCACATGTTCCCCGAATGCAATTTGATGGATGTATTGGATTGGGAACAAGTGCAGTACTGATCTGTTATACGAGTGGTGTACCTGTTGTTGACAGCAGACGGACGTGTCGTTTCTTAGCCGCCAACGTCTCGCCTCGGCAACAATTGTGTCTTCTAATATCTATCTAAAGGCCGTTTTCGCTTAAATTACTGCGGGGCTCGAGCAATCCCTTTTTTCTCGTGACGACGTTAAAAGTTTGCTTTTTTATTTTTCGTCGTTTTATGCATTTCGTATAAACACGGCGAACTTCTTATACAAGAGACGACCGCATTTTCTACCTGTATAGCTTCGAGTCCAGCGAATATTATTATTCGTACGAGAGTGCATGTATAGTCGACAATATGTGCGCGTTGTGATGGGGGGGGGAGGGAGGGGGGAGGTAGGAGGAGATTCGCGTGTCAAATGAGGTTAAATGTTTAGCTTGAAATCGTTGAATTTTTTAAACCCGTCATGTACAACAAAAGCGACATGGAAAGTTGCGAAACACAGAAATAAGTCGACGGATTCCTGAGTAAAAAAAAATGGAAAAAGAAAAGATCACCGCATGATACATTACCTTTTGCAATATGCAGTATGCTGACTGGCATACGACGTATCCCCTCCGTGCGTAACAGTTTGGGGTGCCTGCTGGTTACGTTTCATGGAATCAGTTGGATCATTGCAGCTATAATTTTATTATTTTCTATCTATGTAGTGAATATCTCTACAGGAGAGTCTATACCTCTCGTGTTGCTATGACAATATGTGAAAGGCACATTTTCACCAGTAAACATTGCTATCTGCAATCTATCGTCATCTGCCAAAGGTAGTCAACTAGAGTTTCAGCACAGGGCCCACGCAGACAGACGGAATTTAACTTTCTTAAGTCGCATTGTGTCTGCTCGCTAATTCGCTTGATGAAACATGTTAGCGTTTTCGTCTAACATTTTACCATTATGTTCGTTGAATACCGTTTATACATTATTCATTCCTGACGAAAGCGGCAATGCCACAATGCGCGCGCGCATTTTTCTATCTTTCTATTCAATTGCACCTCTCATTTGTGTATTGATTTCTCTCACCACACGACTTCACGTTTAATTTGCCGAACTTGTTCTAAATAGCTTCGCGGGGCACCTCAAGCGTGTAGGACCTTATCGGGAAAATAATTTTAAATATTCTGCTGTGTGTTAACAAATATTATAGGCGCTGAATAAACGATGAATGAGCAGAAAGAATCATTGGTCAAAAAACATAATTTCATAAAACGCTCCTGTCTCCTTTATTTGGCAGTTTTTCTGCGCATGAATAGAAATTAAATATGTATTAACAAATGGAACATTTTTTTTTTAACTTTCTATTCCTTACCTTAATTAATTCCTTATCACGATGCCCCTTAGATATTTTCCTCATTGGTTGACATTGCAGAAGCTACCCGCGCATATTAAAAATTGAATATTAATAAATAAATAAAAAATCATTCTAATAATATATTCTGTTTATAATGTCTGTGTATAATAATAATATATTCAGCCAGACACTAACATCAAAACAAGCTCGCATCAGTTGACGCGTGACTGCGGTGTGTTTCTTTAGTGTAAAATGTCGATATGCAATATACCGGGTACCTTGCTAATTTGCTGACGACAAAAGGGCTTAGTCGATTTCAAAATCGACTAACCCCTGTCCGAAAAGGTTCATCGCCTCTACACTAGCAACTAACAACGAAAATTACCCGAACAAAAAAGCCACGACCATAATTGAAGTTCTTTTATGATTTTTTGACGGCTAGAATACAAATTTGTATGCAGTGAAACCCGTTTACAAATTCAATATATCGCGCGAGCCTATCGTAAACTCGGCTTTTAATCGGTCCTCTTTGCAACGCCAAAGGTATACGAGAAAAAAACGTGTATATATCGGTTAAAGTTGTACGGTATAACCTTTTGTAGGGCGCAATTTTTTTTTTGTTGCCTTCGACGTATCTTGACATTTGAATGGACCAATCAGGCTATCAAATATAATTTTCGTAGACCTCCCTCCCCCGTCCCCCGGCCCGTAAATACGAGTCGCATTTTTACGTGAATATACACCAAGCTCGTCTACGCAGTTTTGCGGTCAGCTCATAATTGAGCACGTTTAGCGGCGGGGTTGATGCGTATTAAAAAAATGGTAATTTCAATTAAATGGCCAGACTGTTCCTGCTATTTAAACTATCCTCCTGGGATCCACCGCCAAACTGAGCATTTCTAGTCCTTGATAATGTGACTCAATTTTTTTTGTATTGATAACCAAAGATAGTCATTACTGAAGTGAATTTCACACCAGGAGCCCGTTTTTCGTTCATACTTGTATATTGCGCTGTTTAACCTTCAGAGCTCTGTGATTGCTGTGATTGGCTGATTCAGTGACGTGTCATTCATTCATTGGTCACAGAGCTCTAAAGTTTAAACATCACTATGAAGGTATGAACGCACTCTAATAATCGCTTGATCAATTGTGGAGGGGTACATTTTCACCAGTATCTCGGGATCGGATACAAGAGATCGACCCGGGAATCGAACCCGGGATCGTAAGAATAAGTGCAATTCAGCTTGCCAGCGAATGTTAGGTCATGCCATTGTAATGCACTGTTCTCCCGTGCATGGTCCCATTTACACGATACAACTTCCCATTTTTTTGCTTCATATTATTGTCATTTTGATAATTAATATCACTATGTACGTGTAAAGAAGTACATGTACCGGTATATGCGCAATATAACATTAAAAATACTTTATGGCATCGTGCAGGGTCTTGGGTGGATTAGTTGGGGTAAGGCCTATGCTCTCGCATGATTAGCTATGATGAGGGTGTCTTGCATATTAAACTGGTAAGGCAAAAACAGGGCAAATTTTTTGTCGACCATTTTGCCGACATTTACGGGTGTTATTTTTTAATTCGTCCGGTAAACGTATGTCACCACTTTGTGCATTAACCGGTAAAGCTTATTAAAGGTGTGGCCACGCGTAATAAATTCAATATCCTATTTTGTACGTCACGTTTTTCACTATTAGCGTACGTCTCGAAACACCCGTTTTTTTGTTGGTGTTCTAATACAAGGCGATAGAACGTTGATTATGATTGACGACTACGTAAGTAACGAGTGCAGCGAGCTTAATAGTTCGAGTAACTGAATAATTTATTCATCGTGAATTTTTTAAGAGAATCGCATCTGAACTTGGCTCTCTGTTACTCCGGCGCTTTAAATGGATTAGGTTACTAAGACAGGCAAAAAAGCTAAAGAGATGAAAAACATTACTAAGACAATGACTGCTGCGAAATTATCAAATGAGACCTCATTGCGTTTCAAATAATTTCTGGTGCTAAGATTATAAAGTTATAATATCGAGGATTTCAGTTCGATGGTTCGCCAAAACTGAACAAAAGTGCCTAATAGAATTTGCCAATCAATGATAAGCATGCGATTTGATTTTCAATTGCAATATTTCATCTAAAAGCGAGTCGCGCAACACCGTTCCTTGCGGCAATTTTCATCCACTAAATGTGTGGCAAATCGGGACGGTTTTTTTCCTTCGGCATGAATAGAACGGAAGAAAAGTCACCCCTATCTCGACAACTCATTGACCGCTAGGATCGCTGATGCCAATGCCTTTTAACACGCGCCTATTAAATTGTATATACACCCCCATAT
>JAUJYS010004474.1:0-11934 GCA_033995665.1 Melogona broelemanni | reverse complement strand
AACCTAGGCGTTCCTCCGTTCCTCAAAAAAGGAACCAGTCCCTAGGAACGGGAACTTTCCGTTCCGTTCCTACCCAATACTGTGTATAGTCATATACATTAGTATTATCATATTAAATTGTCATATTATATTGTCATCTTAGAATCTTGACCTGTGGCGTCTATCTTTATTTTAACTCCCGTGGTACAGTGCCAGATTGCTAGTTTGGGGATCATTAGACAAGTGGTTCGAATCCCATGTATTTCAATTTTGTTAATCTTAAGCAATATTTTTTTTTGTAAGTACCCTTTGGAAGGACGTTTGGTAAGGTTTAGACTAAAGTTAAAATTAAGTTTAGTACGTTAGGTTTAGTAAGTTAGGTTAGCTAGGTTTTTGTAAGTTAGGTTATGTTAGCGCTATCGCCGGCAAAATAGGATGTAGTGGGTCGTTAATTTGTAACGCTATCGCCGGGTGGACAAAAAAGAGTGTACGTGCTTTCCCTGCGCTTTCTGACGTCACATGTGTGGTTTTGGCAGATGGCAACGGCTGACGTTGTCAACCTTAGGACTCCCACTTTGTGAAGAGGAGACAAAACTACAAGTAGATTGCCTGACAATCTAGTTCTATCATCTCTTTGAATGTTCGTAGCTATAATGGTGGCATCATACACCAATGGCAGACATTTTGCGCACAACGCTCCGTTCCCCAAAGCAAACTGTGCTGCAGGCGCCCTCCAAGGAGTTATTTCGTCAGACGAAAAAGAGTTCCCAAAAAATTCGTGCGTTATCACATTTCGGTTTTGTGAGTTGAACGGCAATTCTCAGAATTCGGCTTCATTATCGGTTGGACACAATTTTTCGACGTTACAATGTAGAACTAACGAAATTGTCATAACCACTAATAGTGAACATGCAAAATTGTATTACGTCATCAACAACCAACCACAACCACAACATCAAGCATTCCAGCACCTCTAGCAAATTGACCATGTCGAGACTTGTTGCTTACGACAATAGCGCCTAGTCTCCCAAACTGTGCTCCGCAGAACCCTATGGACTCCGCGGGCATTTCCCCGGGGCGAGTCAAAAAGTTTGGGAAACACTGCTGTAGCGGATGAATATTCCGTATAAAACACTCAGTGCAATGGCAGCAAGACTCTGACTCAGGCACAATGAGCACACTTTAGTCGTGACTTTACCAACACTGGCAACACATCGTCCAGGTACAAGTGCAGTTTGACTCAAACATTTGTCGATCGCCTCTCGCCTACGGGTAGCCATATCGAATCGCTTAAAATACAAAGATTTGTACACTTTATGTGTGAAATAGTTATAGATTTTTTATCTTCATTTAATTTATTATTGAAGTTAAATAAATTATCTGCGCAGATTTTTTATATTTAATTCGCCCAGCTCGAGATATCCAACAACTAAAGTAAACTTTCATCATGATTTAAAAAAAAAAAATCAAAAAATTAAAAGACTTGCACAATTTGAGTGAAAGAAAGTAAACAAGATAAACAACAAAATAGACAAAGAAGAAATAGAAATTTAACCCTCATTTTTTATTGCAGGTTTTCTCGACGAAAATTTTTTATTAACAAGTAATTCGACCTGCTCGGGATACCCTACAACGTAAGTGCATGTATATTTTATATATCATGATTTCTCCCACCATTGTTTTACAGTTAATTAAGGTGACATAAATAAATTAACATGAAATAAGAGACACAAATAAATTAATTTAACTTGATCCAAAGTTACGACAAAAAAAATATTTTTTTCTAGTGTCGGTTCCAAGTATCCTTCGCGGATCCTGTAATGATTAGCACTAGAGTGATTAAAATAAATAACTAAATAAAAAAAGTACCAAAATTACGACAATCATTCTGTATTGCTTGTTTTTGTTTCAGAATTTGAAAAAATACTTCTTGTTTTAGTTATTTACTATAAAATAGTAAAATTTGTTCACAAGCGTTTGATTGATAAAATTATTCAATAACGTGGAAGAAGTAGTCAAGTTTTTATTATGAATCAGTATCACAAACGTTGTTCCCTGAAAATGCACAACTTTTCAGACTTTATAATATACTATGTATACTGTGTATGGCAACATTGTCGAATTCGACCCTAATTAAGTAGTTCATCATTCATGTATATTCGTATGCGTGAAATGAAAGTTTACTTCACCTTTATTGTTGCTAATTCTTTATTGCAGGTTTGCACAATCTACGCAGATATTTTACATCTACAATTTTTCATCTCTTGGGAAATCATTCTACAACGTAAGTCCTTTTCCATGCCATGATGTAATTTATTTCGCTTTGGTCCAGTTGAGGTGACAAAATAAATTGAATTATCGAGATTAAAAGTTACAAATTAATATTGAACACATGTGTCATTGATGTACACATGTACATGTGGTTTTTTTTACACGAAAATGGTTAAGAAAATTGTTTTGGTTATATTTTCTCATTATAAATAAATAATGATTTACCAACGTTTGATCGATAAAATCTTCATTCGTTAGGTCTAGGGCCGACATCTAGATTTCGACCCTAGACCCGAATACATCTGTACTTGTATGCGCATGCTGGGCATACAAGAAATTTGGAATTTGGTTGAACTCGTCTATTTGTTGTTGTTTTTTAACACATGGTGCGGTTACATGACGACAATTTTCGTTAAAAACGTAATTTGTCGCACAATTGTTGCAACATTGTTGAATGGAATGTTACAAATCTGATGAAAATGAATATTGCGTGACTGACGTGGTGGAGGCTGCGACAGACAAGTAACACCACGAAACTGAAACTGTTTTTCGTTTTATCATACAGGAATTGCTTCAAAATGTCTAACTGCACTTACAAGTTAAACAACGGCACCTACATCCTCCAGGCCCCCATCATTTTTTCCAGTCAGTTCGGCGCTGTATTCCGCGCGGAGATAGCATCATCCCGCCAAACTGTGGCCCTAAAAATGCTTAATGGGCCTGAAAATCCCGAGCATGAGGGCCGACGCGTCGAGGAAATCAATAATTTACTTCGGCTTCAAAATAACCACGTCGTAAAGGTTAAAGACGGAGGTCTCTTCCAGCGTTATTGGCCTATTCCGCAGGGGATTAAGTTTACACCGAAATCCATGATCGTGATGGAATACTGCAATGGCGGCAGTTTAGATAAAATCATCACTAACAAGATTGACATTGATACTGCTTGGAACTACACGATCATTAATCAGCTTCTTTCTGGGCTCGCTTATTTGCATTCGAAAGGGATCGTTCATGGTGATATTAAGCCTGCAAATATCCTCTTCAATGGGTCGATTGCCAAGTTTTCCGATTTTGGCTTCACCAACCGGGAGGGTCGGTTGGTGGTAGGCCATTCAGTGTACGCTGCCCCAGAGGTACCTGCCTCGGGGGCAACAGGCGGTGGGGCCTTTAGCTCAGGGGCCTGTAACTCTGGAGCAGAGTACACCATGAAATGCGATGTTTACAGCATTGGCGTAATATGTATCCGTCTCTTTACCGAAAAAGATAATTTCAAAATGTGGATGAAGAGCATTGTGAGAAAAGGTCGTGTATCGCCGTATTACGTGCCCAATTTTTTCTCTTATCCACCATTTATGCATCTGCCTGAACCGTTCAATGGAAGCCTCGAACATCATGAATGGATCAAAAAGGCTTGGTCCATGTGGAATGAGGATCCCGCGAAGAGAAAGGAAGCCGTCGCTTTGCTGAACACCTTCGCTCGTTAGAATATACAAGGCATGGTGTCTCCTCGCGTGCAATATTATATGAAAGGGCCAATTCACTGTTATGATTGGTCCCAAATCCCCTTTGCGCGCCTGGATTGACAGGTCTTGAGCCCTTTTCATTTATCTCACTAGCCATTTATTAATTTAGCTCGCGCAGCCACATGTGCGAATTTTTGATGGCCTACCAAATTAATTATACTATTATACTAATCCATTATTATATGAATGTCCAATATGATCCCTTGACTTGAGCCCTTTTCCCCCCATTTATCTTACTAACCATATATTAATTTAGCTCGCACACACAAAGGGGATTTTCGATGGCCTGTCAAATTAATTATATCATTCTACTAATCCATTATTATATAAATGTCTTAATACTGAACGCGCAATATCGACTACTGAACGCGCAGTATCGACTAGCTCGATATACAGTTTATAACTTTTTTTAAACTTTAGCGTTGGTTCAAAAAGAGTTCTAAAATGGTTTTCGCTCTGGATGAAAGTGGAGACACTTAAAAACATAACCCACATGATAACTCCACTCTGTTTGCCCGTTAAAGGAATAAAAAACCCGAAAAAACCAAGTTTTTTAAACATTAAACAGTAAAAACATTTAAACAGTTAAAATCCAAGTTTTAAAAACATTTTCTGAAATAATATTATTATGTTTGTGTAATTAATACAGTATGAGCCAACAAAACGAGTACCAAAATGATTTTCGCTATAAATTGAGCAAAAATTAACCATTTGATTTGAAACTTGGTAAAAACATAGCTACAGTACTTGTAACTAAATGAATCATTGTAATGTTTTTAAGTGTCTCAGTTTTCATCCAGAGCGAAAACCATTTTAGTACTTTTTTTGAACCAACGCTAAAGTTAAAAAAACGAGATGTCGCTATAAATATAATTTGATCACATTAAGCACAATAAACGAAACGCTAAAACACTAATTCGTATAAATAATACTTTATATGTTCGTCATCTACACGATCTACTCTTCTATGGTACTCTTCTATGTGCAAATGTTAATTAAATTCACTCATAAAAATTGAAAACGAACAACCGACGCATAAACAATTGTGACCATATGAATTATCTGTTTGGCGATAGAATTGTATTGCCATACGCTAATATAAAAGCAATGTCATTGTGGAATATTCATCCCACAATGAACGGGAGAAAGTGATCATCGAAGTTTAATATGAAGGTTGTAAAAAGAAAGTTGAATGTTTCGTTTTGCGCGTATTTCGCTGAACCGTGCGAAGTGATGAACGAGATAATGGATAGCTTTTTTTCCTTACTTCAAAACGACAATTTAATTATAAACGACAATTTTTCAGAATTAAATGTAGAAAACCGTGTTTTAATTTACGTGTAGTTTTTACAGTTGGTCTAATAATTACTACCCGGTTCGTTATGCCGTAGAAAACAATAAATGCTTTGGACTAGTCCACGGCGACATCCGCTATAACTTCGCACGGTTCAGCGAAATACGTGCAAAACGAAACATTCAATTTTCGTTTTACAACCTTCATTTTACTCTAATATAGTTTCGTATTATTCCGCACGCAAATATACGTAGTTCAGTTTGCACAAATTAAATGTTGTATACACTGAATCTGCCTTGCTTGAGTTTCATATTGTTGTCATTGCACATTCTTGCGGTTTGCAATTTAAAACTAATTAAAACCAAGTTTTCAAAACAGTTTTCGTTGATGAAATTTCATTTTTAAGTGTTTGTAATTTTTTTCCCGAGTGTTGGCGTAATTGCATGACTGATAATATCAAAATCGAGCGTCCGTTGTGATCTACAGTATAAAATGTTTGCTTTTTTTATATCACCGTAGCACCTAGTGCACTACAGGATTACTGCACCCTCGTGTCTCTTTGGATATATGTGAGGGGAAGGAAAGAGAAGAGGGATGGCAGCTGGAATAGCCAGGCTGCAAGATCCACCCCTCAGCTCTGGACTCCCTAATGGAAGCTCAGGGGTGACGCCAGTACCCCTGGCTAACGAATAAACAAAAGCCCTCGCCGGGAATCGAACCCGGAACCGTCGGCTTCGTAGGATGTCGCCATACCCACTGAGCCATTGGTTCGTACGTACTTTGAGTTGCGCGTAGCGTTGAGTGTACAAAAAAACCTATTTAGAATCGTGTAAAATATGGGAGCCGTCAGCCATCCATCAATATTTTACTTGTCGCCAAAAAGTTATTGTTTCAAAGGCAAGCAGAAAATTTCTACTTTAACGTCACTCTTGTAGTTAATGCTGCTGGGTCTCCAAGTGACGTCACACTTTTTTCAGCCAATAAAAGCTATATCACCGCATAGGCAAACTTTGTAGATCTTATAGTATTGGCCTTCTTGTTAAGTCCTTCGTGTCGTCTCCGGACCCCGACCCTCGATCCCCCGACACCTGGTGACTTCAGGGAGCAGAAGCCCCCTGAGTTTTCTTGCTAATACAGAGGTGGTTTTGCCAAAAAAAAAATTCGCGTTGGTCTATTTCTGCTTATTTTGAACTTCCAACTTCTGAACATTGCACAACTTGCACATGCAAATATAAAAAAAAAATCGCGCTAGGCGCGCTCTTTCTTTTGACGTATTCCATACACTTATTTTTTTAATTAGAGCAGCGCGCGCACTTTTTTTTCTTTCTATATTTTGC
Source organism: Melogona broelemanni (assembly GCA_033995665.1). Taxonomy (NCBI): domain Eukaryota; kingdom Metazoa; phylum Arthropoda; class Diplopoda; order Chordeumatida; family Chordeumatidae; genus Melogona; species Melogona broelemanni. The sequence goes on along the minus strand of JAUJYS010004474.1, from coordinate 5,530 downwards.
TTATATGTCTTTTAATAAAATTTAAAATTGACTCTGCGCGTACCCTTTTCCTATTTCTATCATAAAATTAGCGCTGCCTATGCAGTTTTCCATAGATTAGTAAAGTTAATACACTTTCCTTTAAAAAAAATTTTTGCCACGCCCCCACCTCCTCCCCCCTGATCCGACCCCCCACATTTTTTTGGGCAAATCGAACCTGACCCCATATGTCAAACGAAATTCCACTCTCGATCCTTCGGCTTGTTTCTTTTTTGTTCCTAAAGAAGCGGCACACCGCGGGGCGCACAAACCGACTGGCTGAGGAGCATTCCACATTACAGGGGAGGGTGCGTTGGCTATCGAAAAACGCTCGTACAGCAAGTCAGCAAGCAGCTAATTTAGAAACGTAACAGAAATGCTCGATACTGCCGACGCAGTGGTCTGGGTCACCGCCAGACATTTGCCCACGGCCATATACCGAAACCCCCGAGATGTAGAAGGCCGTCCTAAAGGATTAGTACTTTGTCAACTAGTAGGCTGAAAGGGTATACCGATCGAACCTCGGATACAAAGATATAGACGGCAATATCTCGCAGTCTCTCGGTAGCCTCGCAAGAGGTGATATTAGAATGTTTACAGAGAGGACAAGCACGCAATGTGGCTAAGGTTAATAGCCTTTTTGTTTGTAATTAAGCTAAACAATATAGAAATCTTGAATTTTTCTTGCCATTCACTACTTTTCGCATGCTTTACCAAGAGGACGCAATAAAACACACTAGTAGTCAAAAGTTGACACTAATTGTCAAAAGTTGCTCCAAAACGTGTTCCCACACGCCACTACGAAAACTGGTTCCTATAGTTAGTTATCCCGGGCCCCTTGGTAGTTAGTCCGCCCCTCACTTTATTTCCTGAAAATGCCGTGGGGCATTAGGTTAACGCATGCGCGTTTCATCGAACATTGCTGCTGGGCAATATTTTTTTGCGCTAGATGATTTCGTTGATTCATTTTTTTTGCCCTCCTGAGACACAAATTCGAAATAATAATTTTCTAAAATATACTGTATTAGACAAATTATTTTTAATTAATGATATAGAAGCGGAAAGCGAGATATTTCTAAACAAAAAATAATATATTTATTTATTTCCGAAAATAATGTAGGTGAAAATAGGTAAGTGAAATACGACCTTTGAGCTGTCACTGCCGTGCAATCCAATCCATTGCTGCCGCTTAATTTTTTTTTTCCCGCCGTAAACTTTCGCTGGTTATAAATTCGTCCTCCTGAGACAGAGACTCCAAATAATACTATTCAAAAAGAAAAAAAATATTACAGAAATGATTTTTTCCATTTATAGTGGAGCGAAAAATAAAGATATTGCAAAAAATCCATTGATTTTCGAAAATATCGTTGGGGAATATCTTTGAAATAAGTCACACTGTTTCTGCATGAATTCGCAAAAGACCTTCGAAGTGTCGAGCTCTTGCATAAATTAGTATCGCGCGCCTCGTTCCAAAAATAACCCTGTTTCGTTCCGTTATTACCCAACACTGAGTGATTGATAGTGCCTTGTTTCTCAAACTGTGCTCCGTAGGCATTTTCCAGGGGCTCCGCGGCCACTACAAGAATTAAAGGAAATAATTAAACACCATTAACTTGTATTAAATGTGGCTCCACCACTAAAATTGATGACCACTAAGGGGCACCGCCATTGAAATTGATTCTAAAAAGACTCCGCGAGTCAAAAAGTTAGGGAAACACTGGTATAGCCCGTCTGTAAATTCATACCTGATGGCTAAGTGAGATAGATTCTAGGCTGCGTTTATATTTTTAACTACCCGGTACAAACGACAACAACGACTCTACGGCACAATGCGACTTCATGTAGTTGAGAGTTAACGCTGCCGGCGCTCTTCAGATTACACTCGCAAGTGTTAACGACGCGACGCTTGCATCTGCCATTTTGCTTTCGCGGTTTGCCGGCTTCGGAAGTTTTGTGACTGTTGTGCGAAGTTTTCGGTGATTTTTCTCCTCGATTTATCGCGAATGTTTTCTCTCAAAAGTCGTTAAATGAAAGTCCTGGATGAAGACAGTTGCGAGATTGATTGACGACAGTGCCTGTGCGAAAGAAAACGTAATTTTTGACAACTTCATTTGGATTTAATGGAGTATTTTGGTCGGCGCCTGAGTGACCAATGTGAAATGTCACATGGGCTTGCGTGAACCTGTTCCTCTCTGTGAAAGTTCGTAAAAATGGACAGCAACAACGATTTATGCTTCAATGGGCTTGGATCTTAATGACAACAACGATTCAAACTTGTGTGACCCTAACTGTTAAAACCTGTGATTTGGCTGCAATGAAAAAGTCTTTGATTTTAAATCGCCAAATGATCTTCTAAGGAAGTCGCGGCTGCATTCGAAAGGTAATTAATTATTGGGGAGGAATGCAGATTACGCAAAAGTCTGGGATTTTTTAGAAAGGCACTTTTTAGATGTATTTAGTGTGGAGAAGATGAATAAAAAAAAATGAAGGTGCGGAAAGCAATATTTACGGAACTAAAGCCGTTGAAAGTGTTGCATTTCACATAGGCAAGTACAATGAATAGGCAAGTATCAAACAAATATTTCCTGGATAATCTAAATCCTATATCGATGTTCCGAGAATAACAAAATAATATGATTCCAAGACTTATCAAATATGACGCAGTATCGTTAGATTGTAACAGGGAATGAACTTTTATTATTCAAATTTGTGATATCGTTGTAATCAAATCAATTTTACAAAATTATCAAGGATGATTTCTGCGTGGAGGCAACAAACGTAATAGCAATGAACCAAGCAGATAAAATGTGAACACGTATATGATATATAATTGAAGATGCGGCCAAATAATTTCGCAAAGTTTATTAATTGCAAGGAGCGTCAAAAAATGCATCTATTTAAACTCATTTCCTTGTATTTTTATGTTCGGAATTTTTTTGACAATAAACAAAAAGTACTATGCAATAATATTTACCGTTTTATCTAAATTTAACAAATTTTGTTCTGTTGGGGTTCTATGTTCTGATTATTATTTCAAAATTATATACATTCCACAGTTCCTACCTTTTAAATTAAGCAGTTATACGAGGGAAACTATGTACGGGGGCTTACACCCACCACTAATAATTACTGACGAATGGCGAATTCGTTCCGAATTATGAGTTATGCATGAATTACAATTTATCATGTAAAAAAAATATGTGAACAATCGCCAAGCTAATATAAGTTTTGTTAGTTGCTTTTGATTTTTGTTGACAGCATATAAAGGCCACTCAAAAAAAGAATACACTACACTTCACAATATACCAATAGAGATACAATTCAAAAGATAATTATTGCCGTATAACAATTGCGGTGACAAAACAGTGTTGAATTAGTCTTGTCGATTATACGTCTATGGAAGACTTAGCGAATTTTACGATTTCTTTACACCACTTTCGTGATAACTAAGAATTCCCTAGTTTGTTGAATTAATTTCTTCTTTATTAATATTTAAATAACGGTCATCGCATTGCCTTCCCGAGCTCGAACGAATGACACAACGCTTGTTTACAATTTAACAATTTAACTTCATTCGTATATATCAGGTTTGTAACTAATTTATTATTCACTGCAATATTAGAAAAAGGAATGAGGTTTCGGTTTTAGAATTTTTTGGTTATTATCATCTATTTTTTGGCTAACGTTACGGTATCGCATTAGGATTGTTATATGGTGTTGGCTTTTACAACTCGTCGCAATATTGTGATAAATAAGGATATATAGTAAGTATAATTAATGGAACGAGCTCACCAATATGCTGCTGAAAGAGGTTCCAGCGCTCACAATGTCCAGTTGTTGGAGTGACACACATACAGCACAGCACGACAATTATGTTGAACAACCGAGGTTACGATTAATTTTTTGGTAATGTTCGCTGGATAATACCCTTGACATTCATCGGCTACTAGTAATTCACAGTTCGTATCGTGGTCACAGTATTCGGCGTCGTTCTCACAGTTTCAGTTGTAAGATAGTCAAAACAGAATCGTTTATGATGAATAAATTGTATTATAGGCACTTGGTTGTGGCGAATTATTCACGCACATATGGGTAATGTTAATGTTTCTTTTTGGCACACTTTTCACTTGATATAACTTTTCATTTGTTTTCAACATGTAATTGGCATAAGTTTGTCGTCAACCCTTCGGCTCGCGCTCGATGATTTATCGCAATTCGCTTGGCTCGACACAACCTGCGCTCACACGGTCGTCTCAGGTCGCCGTCCGAAATTGGCTCCCCACACAACGTGCTGTTGTAATTATTGTTCACCACGGTAACTAATTTAGTATTGCAGTCCTAGAGTCCTAGTGAACGAAAAGAATGACTTCGGGAAAATAATTGAAACGCGGAAACTCTGATTTTTCAAATTTGTTGAAGATTAAGAACGGAAATCATATATTCAGACTGGAAACGAATGATAAGAAAATCTGGCACTGTTCGACTGATCTTCCAACGTTCAGAAATCTCTTGCACAATCTCACCGCTCGGCGATTCAACTCACTTGAGGAATCACCACTCGGTATAAGGAGACGTACCTGGATAACTGAAAATTAAAGAAGACCTCGAGTCTCATGTGTTGTATGTTTTTATATGGCTCGAATGCCTCTATCCGATTGGCCAATACTTTGGATCCGCCTCTCTATTATTTGTCGATGTTATGTAAAAATAATTGCATTTGATTTGCGTGGCTATCGGAGGACGCTCCCTATTGGTGAATTTTCTGACTCTTTATATTACATATTTCGTTGTCATCCAAGCTGTACGCAAAAGATATCAACTCAACATGGAATCTGGGATCTCTCAGTGTCTTGCTATTTGGATTCTCCGATCAAATATGTAGGCTTATATTTATTTGCTCGAAACAGCCATGCTAAATAAATATGATTTGCGTCTACCCCCTGTAGTTCGTTACTCACAGACTTTAAATCAAACACTGTCGACCAATAAATGAAAGGAAATGGGAAACGTGGCTTTGTTCATATTAAATTCACACTTTGTAAATTTATTAATTGCAATGATAATGCACTATGTTGGCGTTTTCTTAAGTGAACATCATTTAAACAAAAATAATCATTTCGGCAACAGAGTTTCAAATTCAATTTGTTCTCAAGAAGCAAGTTCTAATGACCAGTCCAGTCCTTTAAGTTTGTTTAATCTCAATGGCAAATAATGGCTGCGACGAAAGTTCTCCAACTAATTGCACCCGATAGAATTTAATTTCTTCGCCAGAACACGGCACAAAGTTTACCAGACCAAACGATGAGTTGATATGCTGACCGCGCTTTCGCTAAATGAAATCGTCATTTCACCCAGCGGTAGAGCCGGTTTGGCGTTCTCCCGTAGCTAACTCAGTCAGCAGCAACATGGCGGCAACATGTGGTCGTCATAATCCGGTGATGAAAACTCAGTGAGATCGTGGTAAAACGTTCGTGTGGCGAATGTTCTCTGCGACGAATTTCACGTAAGCAGA
>JAUJYS010004473.1:0-11934 GCA_033995665.1 Melogona broelemanni | reverse complement strand
AAAAAAACGGTTTCGGTTCACGTATTTGCCACAATTTACATTTTACTGTCGTCTGCATAATCAAAAAATCGCTTCTGGCCCGCTGTTGCCCGTGACGTCACCGCAGGGCAAAATCACCATCTGTCTATTAGGCCATTATCAAGTGGCTGGGAAACTTGATGGAGAGAAAAAATATATTTGCACGTATGCTCGCTGGATGGCGCGCTGCACGCGTGAATATTTTTGAATGATGTCGTTGCTGTTTTCAATTTCCAATCCAATGTGCAAACAACCATTAGTCGTTGCCACTCAGTAGCAAACACGTTAATCTTTTGAACTCTGGATGTAGGTCTATGTGTTCGAGAGTGTACTGTATAAATAGTCATAGGCAAAGTGTATAGGCAACAATATTACTTCTTGGCTGAACTCTTATCTCTCATCAGCAACCGAATAATGATTACGCCATTTTTCTCCCTCTGGCACTTGATACGTCCTTTTCACACAATAGAGGGCAACGTTCGTCGCCATGGTTACCGTGTGCGCAATTTCCCCCTCCTCATTTCCGAAAAGTTCAACTGCCTGCACACTCTCAATATCCTCCCGCAACGCTGTTGGCAATAGGGGACGGTATTTATTGGGTGATGCTGTCGCGTTGTAGATTGAACCTCAATCTTGGATTTTGGGGTGTAGGTTTGCAAGTTTGTAAATTGTTTTCAAAGATGTTTGAACAAATCTCCTCTTTCTCCTCATTCCATGGGAAAATTGGGGAAACAGCCTAAATGATACTTGTAGGAAGGAAAGGGAATGGCCCCTGGTATAGCCAGGCTGCCTTCACACCTAAACTCTGGACAGGGAACTCAGTGGGAACTATTTTTTTTAAATCACCGTAGTGCCTAGTGTACTACAGGATTATTGCACCCTCGTGTCTCTATGGAGATATGTGAGGGGCAGAGAAGGGATGGGGAATGGCAGATGGAATAGCCAGGCAGCAGGATCCACCCCTAAGCACTGGGCTCCCTAATGAAAGCTCAGGGGTGACGCCAGTACCCCAGGCTAGCGAATAACACTTGAGTACACTTGAGAGAATATGGGCCTCTTTTGTCTCAAAACTTCCCTAATGGGACAAAATGAATACTTTATATTGCGTTGCAGGAGGGTCCTCCACCCCTCCTTCTTAAACAATCCCGACAAACCACTGATAACCTTCACTGTTGACCTTCATAGATAGTCGGTTCCCATACACATTCGATACGCGGGCGGCTGCTAGATCAGAGCAACAGCAGCGAGTCTTCCTCCGTTCCTCAAAAAAGGAACCAGTTCCTAGGAACGGGAACTTCCCGTTCCGTTCCTACCCAACACTGGTTGTACCTTATCCGTACCAAACACAGTTTATCGATCCCTAAACGTGACAGTGTGACCAACGTCGAACAGCTCCGCAAACAGAACCGGCTGTCATTGGGCGAGGCAAGAAGGTTGTGGGGGAGGGAGGGGAGGGCGAGAAAGGCACAGCCGGTAGCACGCATGACGTGTCACGCATTATCTCCGCCTGCCGTTGCCATGACAACCGTGCGCGTGGAATGAAGTATGGAATAAGTGTTGGGAGCGGCACGCTCGTCCTCGTTTCCACCAGCAGCTGTGTAGAAGAGATCTAGACAGGCCTCGATAAAACCGGTTTCGTTCGGATGAATCACGTCCCACTTCAAGAGAGACGCAAGCCTACGTGAAATTGGTAGACGCAATTTCCCAGCGAGCATATTTGATTTACTGCATTGCACATTTTTATTTTGTTTTTGTCACTCCCCCAGGCACGCACAATCGCAAATTGCGTCGTTGTTTTTGAACTGGAGGAACTGGAAGGCGCTCTAGCTATGTGATCCTATATCCAAACGATATAAGGAGGCAGTGTGTAATTCTACATTTGTGTCGATGAATGTATTTGTATGTACAGCTGGTTTAGAGGGCGGGGATCCTATTTTTGGAGTGTGCGGTGCAGTTGGAGACTTGACAAACGCGTGCAGTTGGAACTGCAGAACGCGCTGATTGGCTCAATGAGTTTTTTCAACTGCAGGATAACTAGTGACGCACATGGTGGCGAAAATGTTTTTTTATCGCGTTTGTTATTGGCCAATTTGTTTGTTTCATGTTTCGGTAATTTCTTCTTATCTTATTATGGTATCCAAACGTAGGACGTGCCTCTTCCCCCTCCTGTTGCAATTAATTGAAACAGAATGTCCTCTGACCACCTTAAAGTGTCCTTTTTCAACTTAAATGTATGTAAATGTCCTTTTTCAATTGGGATTAAAGTGTTTTCCTTTTTCAATTGGGATTAAAGTGTTTTTTAATTTTAATTTAAATATCCTTTTTCAATTAAAATTAAAGTTTTTTCAATTGAAAATTAAGTGTTCTTTTTTTAATGGAAATTTAAATGTACGCCTTTTCAATTGAAATTAAACTGTTGTCCTTTTTTCAATTAAATTAAAAATGTTATTCATTCACATTACAAATTTCTTGCTTTATTTTCTTGTTTAAACAACTTGACACATATTCAAATTTAGTTGTGTTAATTTTTTTTTTTCATTTCACCCTGCATGCCATTTTCCTTAAATTTTCATTAATTTTCGTTATCATAAAAAAAAATTAAATCGCCGTTTACTTTTTCAATTAACTTAATTTGAATTTATATTGATTCCAAAGTCATCAGTCTTCCTTTATCATTTTTGCATCTACTAGCCCTGCCCTGCAACTGCAGTTTCACGCTCATAGTTCTGACAATCTTATGTGCCTGTTATTCAAAAAGAGGCTGGCTTCGTGCCTTCGTCTAACGACTTTGTTGTATTTAAGATTTCTAATACATTAATCTACTTTCGTCATCACCATTGTTCCTCCCCGCGAGTGTTAAATCAGCACTTCCTGGTTGCCGTATATTGGCTAACGTCAAACGTGTCCTTTGCACCAGATCGTGCAGCAAACAATGGCACGCACCGCATATATAAATTATAACATCACCTGAAACCCTTAACATCATCGCCAAACATTATTCAGCAGGATTTAAATTCAACGACTATGCAAATACAATACAAAATCAAAATGCACCTGGCACAGAACCAACAAGGCTTGTTCATAATTTACAGTACAACTCACTTTCATGGTTTTTCTCATGGTGTTTCCACTGCTTCTTCAATATTTTTTTTTCTTCAATTTTTCATTGTGGTAAATCATTCATAGCCGAGCACTTTCCTATTAATTTACATAAAAGAAATTGGCGAATAACAAAATAATCTCTAATTATCCAACTCGGTCCTCAAAACAGTACCCAATTTCCTGTTGAGTTTCTCCATGCCACCACCAGTTAGTACCAATTCATAGAGTTGTCCATGTTTTTTTTAACTGCATGCCAATAAGTTTTTTATTGACCATTTCACTGTTGAGCTGCTTGTTAAGAAGACTGAATACCGAACACCGTCCGTAGACAATATGAAGGGTTTTTATTAACATTTTTGGGTTATCGAGTCTGTACAGCACTGATGTACACTGACCATGAGTGCAAATTCTTCTGATTACATTTTCACTTCATAGAAAAAGCTGTATACCGGTGTCTGGTCGGATTCAGATCAGTATATTTTGTTCATGTCCTTGGATAATGTGGTATCAAAGACACTTTGTCTTAATGGTACTCGTAGGCCTCAGTGGACTTTCACAGCCAATGAGCCAAGTACCAATCCTTGTAAACGAGCTCGAATTGGAACTGTCTGCAGGAAAATGTGTGGACTAAATCGATTTGTTGGCAACTCGCAGCGCTGGCTCGTATCCAAGTGGTTAATGTTTGAACAGTCAGGATTGATGAGGACTCTTAAGCGTTGCTGCAATTATTCAAATCTGAATGACGGGTTTCGCGGTAGAAGGTTATCATTGTTTTTATAATTCGATTCAGCATTGTGAATTTTTATTGAAACAACACATCGTGAAAGGAACCACCATGCTATTTTAGCTGATGACGCCCTTGATGTTTCCATAGCATTTGGACACTCGCCAGATTTGCTTGACATTATTTTTGACATGACTTGTACATATAGCAATTTTTTGGTCACAGTTAACTCGGTCGATGAACAGACATTGGCCGATGAACAGATACAGTTTTTTTCTTCTTTCTTTTAAATCACTGTAGTGCTAATCACTACATGATTACTACCCCTCGTGTCGCTATGGCGATATGTAATTGACAGGGAAGGGGAATGGCAGCTGGTATAGTCAGGCTGCCGGGGATCCACCCCTAGGCTGTGATCAAGAACAGTACGACTGTATGAGGACAGATGACGATTTCAACATACTGGTAGTTGTTTTTCAAGGATGAATAAACGTTTGATTAAAAATCATAAATTTCAAATAATTCTGACGGAACCAGTAAATATATTAACTGTACAAATAACTCGATGGATATAGTAGGAACCGTTGGAATTTAACAAATTAAAATTAGAACTACTATCTGCTAATGTTTTACTTTTTATTTAACTTTAGCAAATAATCTAATACAATTTTCGTACACCGTGATAATTGTAATATGTTTTTAAGGATAATACTATAAACATCCATTATCCAAGAAGTTACCGTTTCCAAGTCTTCTCTGGTCGAAGACCTTTCTAATTTTTATTTGTACAAACAACGATAACAGGAAAGATATCATACACATTAACAGATCTCCTGCGCGTAAAATGAAATATACGGCGTATTTTAAAGAGCAAACAATAAATTATTAGAGCGCAATAAATGAATTGAACCTATCTTTTATCACTTGTGCAGTGAGTGTACTGATGATTGATAGTATTCAAATGTGACCTCGATGGCTAATAATGCTGCGTAGCAGCGATATTGTATTATATATATATTTTTAAAGGTTGAAATGTGGTAAAACCCATAGGGGAAATTAATGCACCCTAAACTGTTGCAGTGGACAAGATTATTCTGATTATCTCTCCATAACTTGATCGATTTCGAAATGCAATCTGCACTTGTATGATACGGACATCGAAGGTCAAAATAAACGTTTTTTAGCCATAATATTAGCCCAATATTGCTATTTTCGTTCTTCTCATGGCAAGCATCCGAGAATCTTGTTAAAAAAGTATATTTTAAAAAAAAAATCACTTTATCATGGCATTTTTAGTTTCAAGTGTCGAGCTTAGCCGAAGCCATCGACAGTCATATAGGCCATGCGGCTGCCGAACTGTGAAATGATTCCCTATTATAATACATGCCCTAAAAATAAAATAAAAAACTTGTGATCAATTATACCAATTTTTTTTTTATCTGACACACGGGAATTTAAGCAATATATTGGGACATTTTCGCGGCCCGTTCATGTCGTTTACTGTTTGCTAAAATATATTTAAATATTGTCATTAATATCTAAATATATTTACTTTGAAGGTTGTAAAATGAAAGTTGAATTTCTCGTTCATCACTTCGCGCGGTTCAGTGAAATACGCGTAATAACGAGAACTTCAACTTTCGTTTTGCAACCTTTATGATTTTATTTGCTCTTTCTAAAAAAAAGTCGATTTTAAGATCCTAACAGAATGTTTAAAAAAATCTAACTTATGATTTTTTGCCGTTCGCTCAGTATGCGTGTTCAACAATTCATGTCATATTTCATTTTGTAAGTTTTGTTATCTGGTTACGTACCGGTATGTTATGTATATACGGCTGTTCCCATTGCATTGCTTGATTTATTTCAACCTCGGTTTAATTGATTTATAATAATTGCTCGATATTTTCCATCGGTAATTATTATTTTTTTTTGCAGTACAGGACTACTGCACCCTAGCTTGTGTCTCTATGAAGATATGTGAGGGGTAGGGAAGGGAAGGGGAATATGGCAGCTGGAATAGCCAGGCTGCAGGATCCAGCCCTAAAATTATGTTCTGCTCTTTTGCGATTACCTGTATAAAAATGTATTTAGTACATAACCAGTCCATGTAAATTGTATACAGTGTACAGTATATGGCAGCTTGCCAGCTTGTTTAAACATAGGACATGGACATACAAAAACTAAGAGTCTTCCTCAAAGGCCGGTTTTTGCAAGGTTCGCCTTGGAACTCAATTTGTCCAATGTTTTTCTTTTCTCTCTGCATACCAACTTATCAGAAATTGCTTTCAAAAGCCCGCACCATGGCCATCATTGCTGCAAGAACAACAACTGGCTGGAACAACAACATTTGGAATTTGATCCATTCAAAGAAAAAAATTGAAATGCGAATACGAATTTGTAGGATGTTTTTCAGAGTAAAGAATGGTTAGGATATAACAATACAATTTTCGTGTTTATAACAAAAATGTTTGGAGAAGCAGATTTTGCTGTTGATAATGAATTCGAAGTGACTTCCATTTTATATTACCGTTATCTCGTGGAAAATTATAAAAAAAATTCTTGGCAGCGGTGGGATTCGAACCCACGCCTCCGAGGAGACTGGTGCCTTAAACCAGCGCCTTAGACCGCTCGGCCACGCTACCACACGTCCTCTTTCAGCGAATATGTCGCTAGTAGTCCAATAAAACCTCTTTCGGTGTTTGGTTTCCCTGAGCAGCAGGTGCAATGATGATAGTGACATCTAGTGGTGAGCATCAGCACTTTTGTTGCCTTGATTCAGTTACCGTAGCAACAGTGGCGGCATCTACCGGTATTTGTCGGTATGTGGTAGTTGTCGAGTGGAAAATAGCGCGAACATTTGAATGTGGAAAATATTGTTATGTTGAAAATTCAATTTAAAAATAAATAAATAAAATAACAATTTTCAACCTAACACAATGGACGAAACATTACAGCTAGAAAAACATTATGTTGAGGTATTTAATGAAACCATAAATAAGCGAATCGAACGAAAACTATGCCAGTAATAGGAGATAAACAGGGAAAAAAACATAGAAAAAGGGCAGTTTTGAAGCGTTAGGAAATATCAGGGTGTTGGGGAATTTTAAGGGTAGTTTTAAACAAGTGTGCCGAAGACCCTCATGCATACCTTACAATGTCTGTTCGATGTATGGTTGCGAAGCAAGAGGCTGTAAAATAGCGGTATGTTTCCCAAATTTTCTGACAGCACCCCTTATCAGCCTTCGAAAAAGACGCTGTCACGTCAAAATCCAAAAAAGTATTTTTTTCATGAAGTTCATTTACTGAGTGCATCATAAAAAAAGCTTCATTTTGTGATAATCCCTTAAATGCCCGCGCTGCTCGCTAGATGGCAGCAACAGGTTTACTGCATCATCCCCCACAGTACGCATAGGAACGATCGAATCCGCCACCTACCGGTAACATCCTGCAGCGACAAGTTAATTTTTTTATGATAGAAACGTACGTGTTGGCCGATGCATGTAATGCAAATTTCGGCATACGCACACAGCGAAAAGGCCGTACGCCGGGCAAGTGGTGAAAAGTCCGCGCCTGATTGTTGTGTGTGTTTCTCGCGATAGAAATATCGCGTTTTTTGTTTGTTGTGTGTCGTGTCGTCAAGGATTACGATAATAGCCGGGGCTACCAGCAACAAAATTTGGTTTCGGTTTTCGGATCGAGTGTTGTGTTTACGAGGGCGCGACCACGACATGTTGGGCTCCCGGATTTAGGAATACATGAGGACGGTTTCCAGAGCGTTGCTTTCATCGCTTCCCCGACTCATGAAAGGATACGGTGCCGTCGACAGCGACGGTCGGCAGGGCATCTGATGACGGGGGCCGAGACCCGACATTGACAACAAACGAGTCTATTCAGATTTTAGTCGACGGATTCACGCCAATTCCTCCCGTCCCTGGTGGGTGACACATCACTGAGGGATTACGCAGGTAATTTGTGTATTCTTGGTGGTGAATCTTACGGATTTCAGACTCGTCTTCATGACGCACCCTTCCTTATATCCGTTTGTATCGTCTCTGGAGAAATCTGCACACTGCACTACTAAAAAATGATCGTTACATGTTGCTGTGGATATTTGATCGCGATAACATCCACTTGAAATTTGAATACTGGGGCAAAAAAAAAAAATCTTTGCCAACGAACATTTTTTACCTTTCGAAACAAGATTTGACTGGAAATTTGTTTGGTCAATTACGTTACTGGGAATTCAGGTGAAAATATCTAGGCAAAATGAATGCACCAGAACGTCAGTTACATTTTTCGATATAATTTCTAGTCATGTTCACGCCATTTTCAATGAAGCCAATTTCGAGTCATTCTTCATGTCAATTTCAAGGATTTTAGCTTTAAAAAAATAAAATAAAATAAACGTCCTGGATTTCTATTAAGACACAGTTTGAACCATGTATTTAACCAATACGAGTACTGTACACGTCTTGTCAAAAATAAAATGCAACTCAATTATTTTTAACAGCTAGAAAAAATTGAGTGAATTTTTTTTCCTTATTACATGTAATTACAAACGATCATTTTCCGTGTGTCATGTTGTAATGTAATATTACTCGTTGTGCATTTCATTTCAACTTGCCACTGGTTATTTTTGGACTATACAATTCTGTTTGCAATGTTTATGGAAGACTAGTACCTCGTTTAATATACCTGCTAGTCGGGCTGAAAGAGATCTTTATTTCTTGACAATGAATGGCAGTGTATTGACTGAATCTAGGTCCTCTCTGTGCGGCTGTACATCAAAATCCTTTTGTTTATATTTGCCCGGAGAAATATAATTATTTTGCTGAAGGCAGTAGGTTTCCACTGTAAACATGGGCGACGGTTGGCAGTGTTTGGTAATGTTACTGACGTGCGGCGCATGCATTTGTACGGGCGTTTTGTCGAGCGTTTGAAATGGGGTAGCTGGCGTAGGGTAACGTGGCGTTCGGTTAAGATGGCTGTTCATGAGTGACGTTCGATGGAATCTTTACAGAACTGTACATGCACCGTTGGCGAGCTTTTATTCCTAGAGTCATCAGGGGTCGGCAAAGACTTGATGGCACCTAACAACAACATATACCTTGGGTGGATTTGATACATGTACGTACGTACATGTATTGGTTGTTCGTACGGAATTAGTGATGGTAAATGTCGATTCAGTTAGCTTTTTTAACAAATTGAATTTCAATCAGCAATGTCCCGACATCTCAAATATTGAAGGTGTTCGAATTCCGACTCTTGATACTCGTACTCATATGAACTCGTGGAAGTTGTCTTCCGCCTCCCCTCCCTTTTTTCAAGTTAAAAAAAACCTTCCTGTGATAATTTATTATTATTATTATCATTACGGTTTTCTTTTTTAATGTACTGGATTCATTTGAAATTTTCGATAAAAAAGACAATTTTTCTTTATGGGGATTTCACAAAAAAATAATTACCGGGTTTCCGCAGTGCAGATATGAACTTTTCAACCGTAGAGGACTTTCACATTTCATTCTCCTCTGCAATGGGGCACCTGCTGGAAGTCAGCTCAAGCTGACCGCTCACAGTTTCTGAGTGATTTACAATGCGCTGACAATGTGCTGAATTTGACAGTAAAAGTAATTGGATATTTTCTCGAGCGTAGTCCAGTTTGTTGAAATTATTTCATAGATCCGCTTGTGGCCTCCTAGGTTTGTAAGATCCAGTGTTGTGTGTTCCTGAATTTGTTTAAGCTCAAAAATAAAAATCTGCTCAAATATTTTTGACCTTAACCATTTCCATTCCGAAGGAAGGCTTTTATCTACAGTGATACGGAACAAAAAAAAAAAAAAATCTCGTCCGAAAATTACCATAGATCTCGGTCTGGAAATGAACCAGCGATTACGGACATGGGGTAGACGTACCCGCTAACCACTGTGCCATCGTGCCTGAGCAACCCTATAAATCCGGATAACAGTCCAGAATTTCCTTTAGCCCATGGTTCGGGCGCTGTAACCTGATCTGAGACTGTATTTTAGGAATCATCCCTGCCCGGTGGGTATCTTTGCTTCCATTTTGGCTTTGGTGAGGCCTGCAATTACAGTGTACCCGTTATCTCTGTACATATACTGTTCGTGCAGAATGTTTGCGCATAGGGTTTCGTTTGATGCTAGACTGCTGATTAGCGATTAACCGATTAGATATCTGCCGGCATTTGAGACGCGCAAAAAAGCGTTTTTTTTTCTTGTTTCTTTCTCCTTGAATTTTGCAAAGATTACGTGGAAGCCAGCAAAAAATAAATACCTGTGCACGCGGGACTGATACCACTGTGGTGTACAAGGATTACATTTCGGATACTTTGTGACGTGCGGAAGAATCGGGGTGTGTCTAATCCAGGATTAATCTTCTGCCTGGTCTTGCTCTAGTTTGGTCTTTGATGAATCTGATATAAGCGAAATAAAATAGTTTAAAAAAATAAATACAAATAACACGCTTCTAAATTATTTACTGCGTTTCAACCAAAAGGTGGAAATTTTATCAATGGGAATAGAGAACTAGTCAAAGTCTAATCAGTCTAATTACATTACAAATTACAAATTGAACCCGCACGCAGCCCCTTGGGGGGGGCCTATGGCGAGGGAAATGTTGTGTTGGTTAGTCCTAAGACTGGTTTGTTAACATCAGCGTGTCGTCACCGGAACCCGACCCTCGATCCCCCGACACCTGTGTTTTTCTTGGCAGAATACAGAGGTGGTTTACCATTGCCTTCCTCCGCGCAGTACTACGAGCCAATCCAACGATCGGTTGCACTGGGAATCGAACCCAGATCCGCTGGTTGGCGTGCGAGCACGCGGCCTCTATTTATTAAACAAAAAAATAATAAAATAGTTAACGTCGTTATGTTATCCTAAAAAGCGAATGCCTGGGCTACGAATTTATGTTAGAGAGTGGTGTGGATCAAGTTAAATAATCACGATTCATTTATGTCCCGAATACAGATTAAATTAATAAAAATTAATTATTGAATGCGGATGCTCTATTATAGGTTTTACCAATTTCGCAATACTTTCTTTAATTTTATATTCAATTTCGTTGTGCTTTTTTCAAGATTCACATGGTTATGGATTGGAGGATATTCCTCAGTCGCAAAATCCGATTCAAAGATATTCCAGATCGCAACATTGGGAGGGGGTGAATATTATTTTAAAAAATAGGGCATCTTCGTAAACTGGTTATTTGATCCCCGCCGTAGACTCCTCCGGGGCTGATTGCGGGTAGAGACTAATTTTAATTGACATCACCTGCCAAGTACAGTGCTTCCCAATTTTTAGATAGCTGAACAATGATGGTTCGATTTAACGAAAGCGACTTGCATCGCCCAAGAAAGTACGCTCTCTTTCGAAGTTAAAAAATAACCAATGCTAATTAATGTAGTGATCATTATCATTAATATTAGATCCATCTGCTGGATTTTTTTTTTTGAAGCAATAAAAGTGTTTAGGAGACTGGAGACGAGTTTGCAACTCCTTTATGTTATTAACAATAATCATTGTGGGTTTTTTTTACCTCACGTTTATACAGTAAGCAGAACAATACCAATCAGAAAACAATTAGTGATAGTGACTGAATGATCATCACTTAGATATGTCATCGTAAAAACAAATGCAAATTGTTTTCAAGCCGTTTCCGAGGCTTGATCGTGTAAAAAAAAAGTTTGCCAATGCTACCAATTGAGTACTTGTATATTTAATCCTAAATTTTCCCTGACACCATACATCCACTTAAAGCATGGTCTTCCCCTTTTATGTGATGCCCTTCGTTGTTTTTCCGATATCAGTCGATGTCTGTTAACTGACAAGTTACTCGCCCTGTTTATATCTGTTTCAAGATGAGTCAACCGTTGCTCACTTGCTCAAATGTATCACAAGTGGAAATCAAACTTGTATCCTTAACCATTGAGGAACTCCTATATCATCTCGTTTATGTATCACAAGTGTGATCACGGATATGAATTATATTGGATAGGGTCACAGTCTACTAAGCGGGTGGTCCCGGGTTCGATTCCCGGCGCAGGCTTTCGTTTATTCGATTCTGTGGTACTG
>JAUJYS010004472.1:0-11935 GCA_033995665.1 Melogona broelemanni | reverse complement strand
ATGGTATCGCCGACGTAGGCGCCCACCGGGAAATCGCGGTAGTGCAGGCACAGTTTATAGGGCGGCTCGCCGCATTCCAGCTCCGGCGCCAGCACCTGCATGACGAAACTCTCGTCCTTGCTGCTGTACGAGACGAACGCGTCGAAGAGCTTACCGTCGTCGCCGCAGGCGTCGCTCTTGTGACAGAGACGCAGACCGTAGCGCGAGTACAGTTTAACGCGCATTTCGTTCCGGAATACGAAAACTAGCAGCACGGCCAGCATGAGCAGGGCGAAGATGGACAGGGTGATGACCAGCACCGGTAGGTAGTCCTCGCTCAGCTTGGGCTGCACCACCGTGTTGGCGGCCGTGCGGTTGTCACACAGGCTGAGGTTGAAGTCCATCATAGGGATGCCGCCGCCGGTGCTAGAACCGCCCTCCTGCTGCTGGATGGTGTTGTTGCCCACCGCGCACTGGATGGCCCGCGCGTCCCGGATTAACTCCCGCATGCCACCGGTGGTCAACCAAGCCTGGTAGTCCTCCATGAAGCGACAGTTGCAGCTCCAGGGGTTGCGACCGAGGGTAAGGAGGACCAGCAGCGGGTTGACGATGTTGTTCCAGACGGCGAAGTCCACCAGACGATTACCGTCCAACCGAAGGATCTCCAACGAGCGGAGGGGGAGGAAGGTAGCGTTGTGGATGAAGGTGAGACGATTGTTGTGGAGGTAGAGTTCACGGAGGTTCTCCAGCCGCTCGAATTCGAAGCCGCGCAGTTCGATCAGGCTGTTGTCCTCCAGATGGAGCACCTCCAGCGCGCGGAGACCGTTGAAGGTGCGGTTGTTGATGACGTGGATGGCGCTGTCGTTGAGGAAAAGTACCACCATGTTTTTACGTCCGATGAACGAGTGACTGCTCAGCGACCAGATGCGGTTGCCGTCCAGGTACACCTCGGTGGCGTCCATGGGGATGCGGTCCGGCATCTGGCTGTAGTTGCGGCGGGCGCACGATACGATGTTGGCCGACCAGCTCTGGTCGTGGTAGCAAGTGCAGTTGGTGGGGCAGGTCATCTCGCAATCGCAGGCGTCGTACTCGCAGCAGTGGCACAGGGCGAAACAGTGGGCCGTGTACACGCAGAGGAATTGTTCGGGTCGGACGTCCACCAGCGGGACGAAGGCGCGTTCCTGGCCATGATGGTGAAGCAGACGGCAGTAGATGCTTTCTAAGTCCATGATGCGCGGGTGTTGGCGCTGCTGGGCGAGGTTGTTGATCCGCTGGAGCCACTCCATCTTGCAGTCGCATTGGAAGTTGTTGCCGCCCAGGTAGAATTCTGGCACCGGTCGACCGTCGTCGGGTACCTCGCTCAGCCGCACGGCGTTGAGGTCCATGCTCTGGAGGCGGTTGCCGAAAAGGTCGACGCGGGTCAAGTTGTGTTTCTTGAAGAAGGTGTACGGTTGGATGGTGGCGATCTTGTTGTCGTTGAGAAACAGGAGCTGGATGCCGTCTGGGATGGCCGAGGCGCCCAGCTCGGTTATCTTGTTGGAGGAGGCGTCCATTGTCTGGAGTTGGAGTTTGGACTCCAATTCAAAGTAGTTGCCCAGGGAGGCGATGGCGTTGGCGTGGACGTCCAGCCATTGCAGGCCCAGTGGGACCAGCGCATAGTCGAACCAGGTGAGCTGGTTGGCCGAGATGTTGAGCCAGGTCAGGCTGGGCAGGTTGGCGAACAGGCCGTTGATGTCGGTCAGGAAGTTGGCGTCCAGTCGCAGGGCGTGTAGATTCTGGTTGCGGTCGAAGGTGGCCGGTTCCACCGCCTGGATGGCGTTGCGGGCCAGGTTGAGGATCCGCAGAGCCGGCATGTCGGTGAAGGCGCCCTTGGAGAGGTTACCGATGTTGTTGTTGATGAGGCGCAGGCCGTGGAGTTGCTGCAGCCCCCGGTAGGAGGCGTTACGGATTGAGTTGATGTGGTTGTCGCCCAGGTCCAGCGTCTTGAGGAAGGGGAGGTGGCGGATGGCGTCCGGTACTGAGAAGAGACTGTTCTCGTTGAGGTGGAGGTCCTGCAGGTGGCTGCAGTTCCGGAAGGCGTCCGGGTGCACGTTGTCCACCCGGTTGTTGTCCACCGACAGCAGGCTCAGCACGTACAGGCCATTGAAGGTGTGGGCGTCGATGTGGGTGAGGCGGTTGTGACCCAGCACCAACGTGTGCAGGTTATACATGGAGGCGAAGGCATGCTCGGCCACCGTTTCGATCTGATTGTGGGCCAGCTCCAGGATCTGCAGGCTATAGAGATTGTGGAAGAGGTGGGCGTCCACCCGGGTCAGGCGGTTGTGACTGAGGTTGAGCACCACCAGCCGGATCAGCTCCTCGAAGGTGGCCGCGTTGACCCACGGATCGCTGACCTCGTTGTGGCTCATGTCCAGCACCAGCAGCTGCTGCAGACCGGCGAACAGGCCCGGGGCCAGAATGCTCAACGAGTTGTTGCTCAGGTGCAGCTCCATCAGTTCGCTTGTGTTGGCGAACAGCTCGGGCGGCAGGGTGATGAGGTCGTTGCCGGAGAGGTTGAGAACGTGGAGGGAGTGCATGCCGGCCAGGGCGCGCTCGGACACGGTGGACACCTGGTTGTCCTGCAGGTGGATCTCTCGGAGCCGGCGCAGGGCGTTGAAAGCGTCGGAGGGCACCAGCTGTATATCGTTGTGCGAGAGGTCGAGGGTGGTCAGTTCGAGTCGGCAGTCCGCCGTGGAGGTGGGCGGCTGACCGGAAGTGTCATCGGTGGTGTGGAGGTGGTGGTGGTGGTCGTCCCGCGGCGCCGCCACCGCCAGGGCTTCCACCGAGGCCGGAGGTGCGCTGGCAGCGTCAGAGAAGCCGAGGTTTTTAATATCCTGCAGTCGATTCCGCGTCAGATTGAGAGTTTTGAGGTTGACCAGCGGGCAGAATGTGCGCTCCGGGAACGTCCAGATACCGTTCTGAGACAGGTCTAGCCGTTCCAGCTGCCGGAGCCGCGAGAAGGCGTCCGGTTTAACAGTGAGGGTCAGCGAGCCGGGCCAGTCGTCGTTGTGGGTGCGGACGCTCAGGTTACGCAGCTCGGTCAGGCCGTTGAAGGCGCGGGCGGGCACGGTGGTCAGCTTGCAGAATTCCACCTCCAGTTGTTTGAGTTGGTGGAGGTGGTCCATGGAGTGATTGGCCAGTGCGCTCTGAAAGTAGACGCCGTCGGCGCACTGGACGCGGAGGGAGACGGTGCCGTCGTTTTGCACGCCCAGCCAGCTGCTGTTCTCCTGCAGGGTGCCGAGCGAACAGGTGACGCTGACCAGCGGCGATTCGGGCGAGGCCTGGACCCAGTGGCAGAATTCGGGCGCTGCGTATTTGAAGCTGTGGCTGCTGCCGACCGCCGAGCCTCCGGTGGCGGCCGCCGCCGATGCCGACGGGGAAGCCCACGCCATGCCGCTGGCGAAGCCACGAGATGCCGACGGGAAGAGACCGTGGCCGGCGTTGCCGAGGAGAATCACAATCAGCAGTAGAAAATAATTTATTTGACGGACGTACGTTTGGCGGTGGCGGAGATTGGAGGACAGGGTGGAGGGTGCTGCGAAGATCACCGGGACGCTATTGGTGGGACACGGACTAGAGTTCGAAACCGGCGATCGCCACGCTAGTGATTTTTTATTTAAAATATAGTGTCTTGTAGTAGTGGGCTCATCTCGGCTTAGGTCTAGTCGAATTTCGCGTTGGGATGGTTGGCTGATTGTTGGCGAGGCTGCTGGATGATTATCGTTGTTTTTATTTAGTGGGGTGAAATTATTTTTGTTTGAGAGCAGCGAAGGTGGAGGTGGTGTTGGAGAGGAAGGCTGACTATTTTGGTTGGTGGTCCTTTGACTGTTTAGTACACAGTGGGGGAACCCAAATTGTTTCGATTGTCCGTTGGTGTTATGAGTTGGCTGCCGCCGAGAGTCCGTATCGGCCGACGGGGGGAATATCACATGGTCGGTGAGGCGGAGTTCGACGGCGGCGCGGCGAGACCACGGGCGGCCGCCGGTGCTCTCGTTCTCGGCCGGCCTCGTCGGCGCTTCTCCGCTGTCGGTCGCCGAGGTGCGAGTCGAGCGCGCGGCGGCGGTGGCGACGCACGGGATGCCGTGCCGGCGTTCGGTGCGTTGTTGGCGGCATCGCGGGCGATTCCACGGACCGCTTTGCGTATCGATTTTTGCGGCAGAGCACAACAGTTCCATGGTGAAAATGAGATTCCACCAGCGTCTCGGAACTAGTCTTTTTTAATTTTTTGGCACACCACTTATGGAGAGAACTAGACGATATTACGTCATAATTTCACCGTTTGTCATAGCGCTGACATGATTATTTTTGTTATTTGGGTAACGCGTTGTGGATGTGTTTTCGAATATCCGTCAGTCATTCGCGCGCGTTTTTGTCACTTTGAAATTGACCGATTTAACAACAAAAAAATTGTCTCTTTTCGACACTTGGGTTTTGCGTTCTGGTAAAACTGATATTTTCACGATAATCCAGTGGCGAAAGTCTTTGGTGGTTGATTACTGGAGACTAAAACCTAACAATTGTTGAAAATACGAGTAATTTCCAACAAAATGTCACGGTTTCGATTGTTTGTCGATTGTGTCCATTAGAACGCGAGTTGACGTAAAAATGTGGTGGTAATCCAATACAGGGCACAGTCTGTTCAAAGCACCAATTTTTTACATGCCAGAACAAGAAAGTCTAACACACTTTATCGTCTTCTTTCTCATTTTTTAAATTATTCGTTGAGAAATGAAGATGGTTAAAAATAAGACTTTTTCCGCGACAAGAGTTTATTTCGTCGATTATTAGAACGCGAACTCAAAACGTGGACGGAACTAATTTTAGTATACCGAGATTCACTATCAGCAGTTCAGAATGTTTGTTTTTTTTAAACAGAAACTGATCGCGACTGCAACACCGAAGTGTTGTGAGCGTAGCTTTCGATGCGATATTATTTATCCAATGTTTTTTTGAACTGGTGGACCAATTCTGATTTTCAGTCCGCTCTATGATCGAGTGTTAATCGCGGTAAGTATATCCAGATATATAGTTGTGACGAGAGAGTTCAACGTAACGTACGCGAAAAATCACCAAACGCTGCTAGATGTATAATCCGGTGCAACTAGCGTTTGCGCGATTCGCGGGGACAAACACACTCGATTAATCGTTCTTTAAATCTCGGACGAACTGAGACGGTTTGTGAGCGTCGTATCCGTAATAATCCGAAATTGGAAATATGGTAACGATTGTCCAGTAGTGTAGGGTAGACAGAAGAATCTGTCTTGTTGGCCGCGTTAAAACCAGTCGGCGAGATCGCGCGGAGTTATTCGCGATGGCCTGTTTTTAGTTTGGGTGGCCGGCTATCGACGAGAGGTGAACGCGACATCAGCGGAATCGTCGGCGTTTCCGCGCATTTCTATCGGCGACGGTTACTCGTTCTTCCGTGAACAAATTACGCACCCAACACCGAGCTCGTCCAACACTGATTCTGATTCTCACGCGCGGCTCGCTTTTCTCCCCGCCAGATAAACTTCTCTATCTCGGAATAGTTGCGCGAGCTTGCGTGCGTGCGTTTTCTGGCTCGCTGTGCGCGCTCTTTTCTCTTACGAAGAGCCGTTGGTCGGGGAGGGAAAAAGAGAGGAGCCGAGCGGGGAAGCAACGACCCCTGGTACCCGGCGCGTCATCAATCGGTTTTGGTGCGGTTGATAGTGGCAGGTCCTCGTCGGTGGCGACGCCGCGCGGCCGAACGGGGAACTACGGTTGGCCGATTGGCCGTGATGGCATTCGCGCGTCGGCCTCCGTGGAGGTAACATTGCCTATCTAGTTCCACGGTGATGAGGAACCCGTTCGAGCTGCGAATCTACGCGGGGTGATGAGGATGAGGATGCCGGCGCAGGTCGTTGGTGGTTCGGGGTGATGGACAAGAGGTCCCCAACGTTTCTTTTGCTGGCCTGCCGTGTTTGGGAGAGTTTTTTTGCCGCCTGAAGAAAGCGGATATGTGGATGATTTATCTCGGTTTAAATTCATAACTCTGCGTTGGGCATTTGTTATCATGAAATAATTTTGAGATCGTTGATTCTGTGGGACACTTGGATGAATTTTGATGGTTGAATCGACGTTGTTGTTTGGATGGATGATGGTTTGTATGTGGATAGCTGGTTGATGCAACTTTTCTCTGCATTGGGGTTTTTAATGTCGAGAAATGATTTTATAATCTTGAATTCTTAGCTGACAGACACACTGTGGTGAAAATCCGAGTACTAAATTTTTGGCAGTTGTTTTGGTGATGTCATTTGAAATATTGCAAACGTTCGCATAGAAAAAAATTGTTGTCAGCTGTTTTGGTCCGTGTAGAAATATTTTCGAATGGACCATTTTTTGGATACTCTTTAGTCTTTCTTTGAATAGTTCGTTTTCGAGAGCCAGTTATTAGTTAACGGTATAATTCCAATCAAATTTTTTGATACAGTTTATTTTCCTTATTGTTACACGTCCTTCAAAATCGTGGAAACGTTTCATTAAAGACTTGTCGAATCTCTCTTATCGCTACCTTTCACATGGCAAAGCCCTACGCCGCTTTACTTTCGTTTCTTTAATTCCTGGCAGTGATGTTAAAGAAGGAAAGCTTGAGTTTTGGTGTCTGTATGCCAGGTATAGAAAATACGGTTGTCTATCGAAAGAGCTCCCGTAACGCGCTCTCGCACGAAAATGGATGTATCGTCATCCACGTAAAGGTTATACCTATCTGTCGTGACTGGTATACTCGTATTGGGTGGGACTTGGTCGGGCTATATGGAAAGAGAGACTCGGATACGGCGAAAAACCCTATCGGTGACGAAAGGCGGGCCTTCAACTCGATCGTCGGTGTTTCGTCTCGGAATCTTCGGCAACATTTGCGCAAATGACTGGAACAGTTGAGTGATGCTTCTATAAATATAGAACGGGGAGTTTGGTGGGTGATTTTTTTTTTGCCTCCCCATTTTTGTTCAACCGACCGCTATCTTTGGAAGATGTTCGATTTTTTTTTTTCGTACCGGCGTCTGGAGACCTACATCACGGTTCAACTCAAGACTCGATTTCTTACTCTCTCTTTGCCATGGATTCTTAGGGAATGTACATGTATATAAACCGATCGTGTTTTTTTTTTCTTGTTTTTTTTTCGTCTTCTATTTTTTCTGTTGAAAATGTGCTTCGACGTACACAGCTGCCAATGGCCATCCAAGATCCGTTCGACGTTTAGACAGTGAAAAGCTTTTGCTCCCTGCTGTTTCACACGAGCAGACAGTTTTCTCCACCATATCTTGATATTCGTAATCGTCTGAACACTTTTTTGTCTATCCTTTTTTTTTTAGAAAGTCGTTTCAACTGCAATTGGTACTGCATTGAATGGTTTAGATATTGGGCTGGTTTTCTCAATCGAATTTTATCTCTTTGGGGTCATGTTGGTATGAGGAGAATCGGTGTGCGACGCAACGATCCCGGGTTCGATTCCCATACTTGGCTGTATCTTATTCGGTTCCCGTGGTACTGGTAAAATATGTTCTGTCAAATTCTGAGTTCGTGTTGTTGGTATGACAATGTTATATATATATATTCCTGAGACGATGCATGCTATTTGTTCATCTGAAATGGGCATATCACGTTTCTATTGTTTTATAATGTATTTTCAAGGCATATTTTATGTTCTTGGGTTTAAATAAAAAATAATTTCTTTTTATTTATAAAAGTTACTGCCTAACTACAGGAGCACGAAGTAGACGTGATGTTATGAGGGGGGGGGGACTCAATAGAATAAAAGTGTTAATTGGCTATCGTGCGTTTGTTTACTTTTTTTAAAAACTGTTCTATACATTGCCCATAATCGTACGTACCCTGTACACTATACACGATATCATTTTCCCTTTTTTGTTATTAAATATTTCTCTACGGTTTTTCGCGTTTGATCGTTGAACTAGTAATCTCGTACACTTTCTGACACCGGCTAATTAAAAAAAAAAGACTTGGATATTCGGTGTCGTTGAACTGCAATTAAAATTTCCAATTCAGAATTCTTTGACCCACAAGTGTCTGGTCCCCGGCATGCTTCAGCCTAGCGAGATTGCGCCATTGTTCTTGAGTTCTTGGATTGGAAATCTCAATAGGGTACTCGGGAAAGGTGTTAACTGGGTAGAACGGTAGAAATAAGTTCGCGTGGAATTTTTATTCTTGAACGAGCACCGTAGTAGGGGAGCAACCCTTAAGGTAGCTGGTCACTTGCCTGCCCGGATTATCTTATGAATCCCCTCCCCCCCCACACCACTTACACATCCACCGATGAGGGGTGGATTTTCGGGCAATCCCCCGTCGTTCCATCCAGCCCGATATAACACGGCCGATATGCAGTTATATATCGACGAAGACGAAAGAAAAGATCCGATGATTGAATATTCCCGTTTCCATTCTCGGGCGGCGATGTCGCTTCTCAGGTAAGAATCACAATATCGACATTTTATGAGAAGCTCAGCGCTGCGTTTTACACGCGTCTCTCTCCCTTCCTTCCTTCGTTTTGTGATTCGCGTAGTGAATTACCGGATTCCACCTTCACTTCGACGTTCTAACTGATCGACCAGATGTTATTATTTCACTACGTTTTTGAAAAGGGTTTTTCGAGGTTCACGGAAACATTAAAGTCGAGTCACAAGTGACCGTTAGGTGGCTATCCGACTAAACTGCAATACCGACTAGGTTACGACGAGTCCTACAAACATATTTCACTAAAAAATCATGAGCCTCCACCTGAATTGACGACTCAAAAGATCTTGCATTAAAAAGAGAAAATTAAAAGTTTAAATATGTGCCATTCGAATGTACGGTGGCCGTTGACCTAACAGTCGTAAATTGGATTAAAAAATGTCGCTTTTAAATGTATTTTTTTAATTGTCTGTCGATGTTCGAAAAAAAACACCGGAAAACGATACGTCCATGTACAGTGGCGGAATCGCCGAACCGAGCGTGAAACTCGGTTCAGCGATTTAATTACAAGTATATGTATCAGATACGTCTTGTTTTTATTCGTACAACAGTTTGGATTATACCAGAGATGAACGTTTACTTCGTGCTTGGACCATATAAAATTGTCCTCACAAGCTAAATATATATTTTTTTAATTGGAAGAGTTTGTTTTTCCAGTACAAATCGTTTTTATTCTTGAACACATACAAATGTGTTTCAGTTTCAGTGACAAAAAAAAATGCAATGGATGAAAAATATAAATTTTTCAAATAGACTTCAATAAAAAGTTTACGTTTTTCCCTCTAAATATTTACTTTTAGTTATCGTTACCACCGGAAAAAAATTGTCAGGTCAGCTGTGAGAACCAGCAGCACCTGAATGCCGTCGTACGTCTACCTGACTACCCCATCAACGACAGGTATTTGTCGAGCTTTACTGCGCGTATTCCAGCCGAGAAAGCTTTTTGCCTAAGACGAAAAAAAAAAGGCCTTCCGAGTTCACAATGACACATCCATATCCCCCCTCCCCACCTCCACCACTACCACCACCACCACCCCGCAACCCCACATCACCTTCATCCACCTCATCCATCGAGCGAGCAAAAGCAGCACTAACTGAATTCTTGGTCAGTGTGTGGAAGTCCCACGAGAGAGAGAGGGCACGGGCAAAAAGAGAAAAACGACTGCCTTTAAGAAGAAGTACCACCCGACCGACAACCACATCACCACCGATGGTGGATTTTCTTGTCTGTGGGCCCTACCACCCAATTTTCCTTTTTTTTTAAACTGCCAATAATGAATAAAATTTTGATGTCGTGACATGGTCCCCCATATCGTGCGAAAAATTAATTCATTCTTCGAGTTAGTTCATATATTTTTATTTGTTGTCGTGTATTGATTATAATTAACGCCAAAAGACAGATGATGATCAGATTGGAATCTGTGTGAAACAGTGTCTACTGACAGTGTGTACAGACAGTGTGTACTGACGGTGTGTTAAAATAATTAATTTTTGTTTCTGTATGTGGTTGGACGGAGAAGTTTTGCTCAAATATTTGATCAATCGAACTGATAAATTCGCCACTGTCCACCAGCCACATCAAAATCCCTGCTGCTTTTGCCTTGTTCACCCCACCCACCCACTTCCTTCGTCTTACTCCCTCCTCGGTTTCCACCACCCCCTTTTCACGTCCACAGTTAATCTGTCGACTTGTCTGTCATTCGATGAGCTTAATCCTAATCCTCGGCTGAGGAACTCAAAGGCGCAAAAGGAAAAGAGAGAGAGCGAGCGAGGAAAGAAAAGAAGGACGGGAGGGAGAGAGCGAGAGAAAAAAATTGGCATCTTTGAATGGCGCTGAATGCAACTCCTCAGACCCCGTGAAGAAAAACATTGGCTGCGGAGACTACGCCACTGTTCCGCAATGCGGCGGTGACAAAACGCGGCTAAATCGACGTCGTGCTCATCACCGAAAGCCGGACTTGTTTTCGAGCTAAATTTACTGTGTAAAGAAACGCTGTGCCGAGCCCAATTTTTTTCATGGTCAGTTCTGTGTCCTCGGTGGGTGGCAAAATGACCAGTCAAGGAGGCGGACGTCCTACCACTACGATGCACAAACCTCTGTGTTCTAATTTTTATCGCCCGAAAAATTCGGGATGTCTTGACCGGGAATTGAACCCTTGATTACGGATACCGTAAGCGAACATGGGGATACCGCATAGTAAGCAAATACGCCACTCAGTAAGCCGCACGGCACCTCTAGAACGCCTCCGCGACATCAATAGAAGCCATCGAGAAAATTATGTTCGTTACGTCTTGGGGTCTCTGGCGGCTACGGTCGCAAGCAGCGAGATAGAGCGGGCTTGTCTGCCGACTAAAGAACACCGTGTTACCGGGTGTTTGAGCCGAAACTGTAGTCGCGCTGTTCTTTTGTCGAAAAAATACATTCCGCGCTAACACCACCGGCACCCGGTTAAATGTAGCCAGCAGCAGTCAACGACAGGCTTGTGTGCCCCGGTAACGAACTTCCACTGGCACTGCATATAAGCCAGTCTTCCCCTGTCTATCCATTCGCCATATATGCCAAGTCGATTCACGCCTCCGTCCCTAAAAATTCGACAGATGGGACGAAAATCCCCGGCTGTTTTCGTTGTGCTCCCTTATTTCTGGGGTCGTGGCAAATCCGGGTTGTTGCAATTTTTTTGTTCCTTTTTAGTCGTGACCTTTCTCTTTTTCCATTGATATTCTAGCTTGTTCTCTATTGGTATTCATGCGTGATTTGCGAGCACCGAATTTGGCAATTACACTAAGTCTGGTTTACGAGATTGATCATTTCGCGTGTGAAATGTGGGTTTGGTTAAACGTCATGGCTGCGCGTTGAAGCACCTCCATCGCGTGTGCGTGTTGGGGGCAAAAGCAAATTGACATTTTCATGGAGCCAAACGTGATATGATCGATCAGGTGTATCGGCTTTCCGATTATTTTGAGAACTTCACAAACATGCCGCATGCGCTAAGATCAAAATTGACACCCTCGTCAATTGAAAGCGCCTCCATTGGCCATAATAGTAACTAAAAAGGCGTAAATCGCCAACGGTAAGAATTGATCTTGGGTTACCCTGGCCGATGGTTGACCGATCTGCCGCTGTTGATTAGTTCTCTCTCCCTAGTTTTGCAATCGAATCGCTGGTTAATTCCAAGACCGATACGATTGTGCCCAGAAAGGGGGCAATCACACAATACACGCGTGTATGACAGGAAAGCATCTTACTGTAAAGTTTTCCATTGGTATGTTGGCATAGTTACACGACCATGACATGAGCGACCAGAAAATACGGTAACGAGTGGGGTGCGTAAAGAAACGGCATAGTTTATCTTTACTGGCGCTACGTAGCAAACGTCACGCGCGCTGCGACTGCGCTGTATGTTAAGTTAGGTTCGGTAGTTTCATT
>JAUJYS010004471.1:0-11935 GCA_033995665.1 Melogona broelemanni | reverse complement strand
GCGCCGGGAATCGAACCCGGGACCGTTGGCTTCGTAGCATGTCCCCATACCCACTGAGCCACCGGTTCGTACATTTATTATTTGCTATGTCATATTTAATATGACATATTTTCACCAGTACCCGCGAGATAAAATAAACGAGAGCCCGCGTTGGGAATCGAACCCGGGATCGCTGAACCGCATCCGGTTGCAATACCGACTGGGGTACGACGAGTCGTACAGTCGTCAAATATATTCTTGCGCACTGAAAACACAGAATTTCATAACTCTTACATTGTAATTTTACCTTGTATTATAATTTTACGCTCATGTTTCGAGCTGGGAAATTTCATTCTAACCGGAAAAAAATTCCAATCGCGAATCTCGATCGCGCAGCCGTTTGAACTGAAATATTAAGCTAGCGCAGTTTCACCTCAATATTCCGCAAAACATAAATTGCTGACACGTATATAGGCAATATACATCAACAGTTAATGCCCTTTTTATGGGCCATAAAAACACATCGTAGCGCCGCGTCAAAATGCAGATCGCGTGGGGAACTTTTACGCGCGCGCGCAATTTAACCCGATCCGAAAATATAATTGCCGGTCAAATCGATATAGCAGGTAAAAGGTGGTGTTATCGCTCTCGTGCCCGACTCGATTTTCGGGCTCACCAATTAGCACACGGTTCTAAATTAAACGGGTTATTTAATTATAGGTAAATAAACATTATGATTCCCTCCTGGGACCTGGTATGTACCTTAAAGTCCCAGTCTATGTGGCCACATGAAAATATACCCCCCACTTCAAAAAAGCAGAACGGGTTATACGGGTGTATTCGTTACTATCTTAGCACGCAACAAGGCATAGGTCGATCTATCACTGCAGGTGTGATCGTGAAAATCACTTTCCGTGTTTAAAAAAATCTTCTGTTTTGAGTATATCGCACTTTAGTTATCAAAGAGATAATTTATTCAAATCATTTTATCTACTTGAAAATGCATTTGAGAGGAAAAAATAAAATATTTTCACGCATCTACTGATTAATCGAAGGGAAGGATTCTAGGTTATTTTGAAAAGGAACTACTAACGGTTAGTGAAACGTATGCTAATAAGATACTACGATACTAACGGTTAGGTTTCTTTCAATTGATGTAGGAACTGGAACTAGAACCGGTTATTTTTTCCAAAGTAGAAACAGGAACTGGAACTGGCTCCTCTTTAAAATGAACAAACCAAACGCTAGCAGAATGAGTCAAAATAAAAAATGACGTTCACACGTTAGGTAGTAAGGTGAAGATACACATCGTATATTTTTCGATAAATATTTTTTTTGCATACTTTTTCAGTTAAAAATGCTTCTAACAAACAATTCGATATCATCTCCCCAGAGGGCGCTTGAATTGCCGACTATTCTGTTCTTCATTGGAGGAGGAAGATGTTGCATCTTTTAAATGAACGCAATCGGAACCGGTATTCGGCTTTTAATACCAACTAAGCTATAGAAATGCTACTCGCGATTAAGATGTTCCTATGGGATTTGATTGAAATCGAGCGTAAATGTAAGCGCGTCGTCTATCCTCCTGGGAACCAACGGCGCAATTAGGGGTGCTGAAATCATCCCATGGTCTCAGTCATTTCATGATTTAGATGCGGCCAATGTACTCAGTATATTCGAAACCACGTCAGAAGTAAACAACTTCATTGTCGTATGAATTCATTATAATTAAAGGATAATTGACGAAACGTTGGTGATGCTAGCGATTCGTCTAGTGAGATGCTGGTGGTGGTCCCACGAGGATATTGGCGAGACAGGTTGCGCTGATACCAGTTAGCAATAGGTGAATCCGAGTTCGCCTTTTGTACAGTTGGCCCCGTCGCATCATCGTAAACAAAACGAGCCGTAAAGAGTTGGGCAATAAAAAAAAAGAAGAAAAGCAATCCGATCTGCTCTCGAATCTTTATTCGACTGCTGCTACCTTTTTTCTTCGCCCCCGCATCCCCCCTTATCTCGCTGCGCGTCTCACTCGCTACGCTAAATTCATTGTGCGCATGCGTGAGACACGTTACGGTGTCCTACCAGATGGCGCCACCGTGAATTTCTCGCTGACAAAAAATAAATTTTCACAGTGGCGTAAAAAAAATATTATGAATTTTGTACGCCCATCATACCAATGTGGAAAAAGCTTGAAACGCTCAAAGAAAATGAAAACTTTTCCAACTGTGAATCAGTGTAGTCTTCATAGGTAATTTGTTTAGAATAACAACACAAACTGGCTATCTCACAAAACTTAAATCAAATTTCAAATTTCAGAATAATCTACAACAATTCAGCGCCTAGTTAAAGAATAACCCGCGCGCTATCACGAATATTTAATATTCGGGAAAACTCTTAGAAGTAAATAATTTCTAATCGTGCCATGGGCTACATCCGATACGTAGTTGCTACTTGGGCTACAGAGAATTCGTTCAGTAGACAAACGAATGCAGTTGTGTATTGAGCTTCGGTTTGAAACTGATTTTGAGATGCATTTGTATTCCGTCGTGAGAAATGCTTGTAGTTTCCTTTCCCCTTCGGCTTACAGACTATTCGAATTTATTAGAATCAGTCACGTGGTCTGCATCAACGCATCCTCATGTGACCTGATCCCAAAGCGACAAGAAAAAGACGATGAACCAGCTTTCAACCTTCCAATACAGGTTTGGCCCTGATGTCAGAGGGGTGTGGCGTTCCCCTACCTATTAGAACATCGCGCAAACGCAAACATCTCGCGAGCCATTTTCAGACACGCAAAAAAACACGGTCCTAGTTAATCCATCGCCGTTGGCATGACAACGCCGCCCGCCATATATATCGCTTCATCTTTAAGAAAATAAAAATTTCGGGCGTCTCGAGCGTGCGTGCGTGCGCGCGCGCCTTCTTCGGAACAACTTGTATTTACGGTCGTAGACAACGTTTGGGGCTCGCGCTACTCACACAAATCCACCGCATTTCAAAGTTCCACGTTCGAAAGGCGCTTTATAGATACTCTTTACGTCCATGCACTTAACGAGGAAAGAACCGAACGCCCGAGACATCGTTTTTGGCATGTTTACTAAATAACGGATCGTTGCGTTCATCCGATCCCATGTACGCATCTGACTATCACTAGATGGCGTTTGCGAAAAGCTAAGGCAACCTCTCATTTTCGAACAGTGTCACTAGTACGACGTCAACAGAGTTTAATCAAAATAATACAATCAATGTATTATCATAATCGAAAGTCTCAAAACAATAGGGGAAATCTCTACCGCACTTTGCCTTGTTCAAAAATTGCCAATTCAAATGCGCCACCAACGGATGATTAGATTAGATTTATTGACCAAGAAAACATAAATAAGTTTTCTCTGCCATCACCCCGAAGGGGAATTCTGCCACCCCTTAGCCGTATCGAAATACTGGTTATGAGGGATGTACAATTCGTGTTGAAAATCTAACTGGTCCTACTTATCTGTCCACCCTCACAGGTCCGAGACGAATACCGCACGGACTACGATGGTGGCCGCGGAGGCTACGGCAAGATCGTCCAACAGAAAGCCGTGTTCGGGTACATTCCAGCGGTGGAGGCGGCCACCCCCACCGTCCATTAACAGGAAACGCCTGCGCGCTGGTCACTTCCGGCTATACCGAACAATTATCCAGAGAGTCTCCGTGTGGCTGGCTGCTGTGACACTTTTTTTTTTAAAGAAAAACCGAAGACGACGTTAACTCACGAGTTTTTTATCTCGTCATCACCGGAAGTGGTTTTTTTTACGTCATCACCTGTTCGCGTCTCGCACGTCGATTCGGCATTTTGGGAGGAATTCCCCAATCCGGTTCCCTGGATTGACGTAGTGACATTTTTTCAACCAATGGAAGAAATATAGGGCAGGGTGGTGGTTGTTTTTTGTTCTTTGTCATCTCGAGGGTGGAAAACGATTAAAGAATATTGTAAATTAAGATAAATTGTGGCCGGCTGTCCTTATCTATGTTTTTTGTTGAATTATTGCTTTATTTCTCAACTCGGGGGTTTTTATGACTGTCAAAACTAGATGATGTTTTACCTAATTGTGATGCTGGCGAACTTTTTGGGGGATGGGACACTTGCACTACGACGAGGCGTTATTTAGTCATTCATTTTAAAGTTTTATTTTCAAACTATTAAAAGTTAAAAAAATTTTAGATAGGAGCCGTTTTGTGAACAATGAAGAAAAAACTTTTTTCTTCTTTTTCAACTTTTTTCTTCATTATTAAAAGTTAACATTTTTTATCATTTCATAAATAATATCTTATAAAGGAAATTTTTGTCTTCGACCAGTGGAGACAGGAAACAGCAACTTCTTGTGATAATGTTTTATTTTTATCGTGGGAATTTTAAATTGCAAACACTCGATGGATCACAAGAAGTTGTTGTTTCCTGTCTCCACTGGTCGAAGACAAAAAATTCCTTTATAGTTAATTCGCGACAACAGCTCCTACGAACAATCACCGAAATGAAATAATATCTTATTTTGATTTAATTAATTTGTTTAATTAATCAATTGATTTGATTCATTTTGAAATGCAAAAATATTTATGTTTCCTTATCTAAAACTTTCAGCAGATTCTTTAAAAAAACATAAATCGATTATCAAGATTTTAAATATTTAATGATGCCAGATACCATGTGTCTTTCTTGGCCATCGTATTTTTCTTGAATGAATGCCACAGCTTCATTACTGTGCCAGCAATATTTGTTTGCCAAAAAAACGCTGGCTTCGCGCAAAGAGCGCATCTCGTCCGATTCGACAGCAGGGCCGAGCTAAAAATAGTTCTGTGCTGTTGTGACGTGCCTGTAAAAACCGCTGCACACAACAAACTCCTAAAATAATTCACCAGTGAAAGAAACTCAGTTCTTGGTAAAAACCCTCAGAGTGCATTTAACCTGGTTCTTGTTATTAATTACTGAGTTTTAAAGACTAGTTCTGGATTTTTTGTGGGGGCCAGAGTTAATATCTGGCCACACACACAGTTTTTGTTTAACAATTCTGGACTTCGCTGGAGACGAATTTAGATTAGATGTCGAAAATTGAATTTGTTACGGCTCTGGTCTTGCTGGGTGCTGTACTAATTGTGTCAGTGTTGGGCATTAAACCTGATGTGGTGGAAAGACACAGTGCCTACAGGGATCCTCAATTTGTTTACGCCAAAGGGGTGAGCATTTTTTAATTTATTTTTGACAATCAATGTTCGTTATTACTGAACTTAATATTAGAATAAAAATAACAAAAACCAGGACAAGACTGGGGATAAGGATGTTGTCCTGGTTTTTGTTATTTTAATTTACGACGACATTTTCTGTATATTGATCTTCCTCACGAATGGTGTTAAGGCGATGCTTGTGATCACTCGTGATAGATCTATGTACAACTCTCGTTTAATATTAGAATATTCTGTATCCCTCTAATCGCTTGATCATTTGTGAATGGGGCAAATTTTCACCAGTGTCTCTGGATCGAATAAAAATATCTTTTACAATTTACAATTTTCAACCCGCTTGAGCCGGGAATCGAACCCTGGATCGCCGTACTCATGGAAAATGCTCTACCACTAATCTACAATTAAGCTTTCTTCGCCTGTTCTATGCTATACATTTATTTATCATAAATTATGATAATCTAGGTAATTTTTAATTAATTTTGAGATTATTTAAATTATTTGTTTTGGGAGACTACGGTAGGCTAGTAATTTTAGTTGTTAACTTCGTCATGAAACTGAGTCGAAAATGTTTCGAAGTGGTGTTGACCTACTGGTCCACATTTGGCTCAGAAGTGAAAACAATGAATGAATTGATTTTGTCAACTGTTCGACTAAAATACACTTACCCACTGTCATTATTAGTAAGAATTTCAAACATACAGAAACAAGCGAAGAAAAAAGAAAGACACTATCGACACAACGAAAGAGTTGTGTAATGGCATTTAATCGAAATAATAGTGTAACTTGATTAAAATTATGATTTTTGGGTGCTTCAAACTTTCACGAATGATGACGGTGGGTAAGTGTATTCTAGTAGAACAGTTCGCAAAATCAACTCGACTTCGCCGTGATTTTGCACCAATTTGTTCAAAAGTGAAAGTCGGTCCTACCGATTTCAGATCACCCATGAGCACCTGGTGTCCCCCTGTTCCCCGGGCAGCGCCTGCAACATCGTTCACCAGCGGTTCTGGTTCTCGACGGTGGTGGTGCGCCTGTGTCGTTGTCAGGACAAGTCCGAGTGTCCGTGGGAGTGGCTGGAAAGAGACAATCACACCATGTTCATCAACCCCCGGGCTCAGCTGAAGGTGAGGGGGTACCTGCAGGACGCAACAAACGACAATATCCACAATACTTTCATTGATTTTATTTTAATTTTTAATGGAACCCAGTTATTTCATTTTTTTATTAATATGAGCAAAAATTCTGCTTGACGAGCAAGATTCTCACAACTCCCGTCATCCATTTACACTTGAAAAGTTTCTAAAAGTTGCTCGTCAAGCAAAGATTCACCGAGCAAAAGTTATAATGTAAAACCCGTATTAAGAGAGCTAGATTTAAAAAAAAATATAATAGTCAAATTTATCATGAATCAATTTATTAAATCGGATATGCGCTACTATAAGGCACAACAACATTTACTATACCTACTATACCAACATTTACAAATTACAATACCAATCGCTTCGCAGGGTGAATTAAAAATGCATCGAAATTAATTGCTGAGTTGATTTAAGACGGCAAACAAAATGACATTCAAAATATCTCCAAAACGTTTTATTTTTGTGCTTGACTTGGTGTCCAGTTTTGCCGTGCGGTCAAGATCGAACTACCCAAGTGCCGCGAGTCCGCCTCCGCCCTCCTCTCTGAACTGGAGGTGAACGATGACCTCGAGCGCATGTCCGTCCACTCCAACTGCTACTGTCCCAAACTGCACTACTTCCGGTTGGAGGACACGGGCAACACCTACATCGGAAACATCACCACCATCACCAAGCAGAGCTTCAGCTGTCAGCAGGTAAAAAAAACCACCGACACTCGTGTTAATGCCGTCGTTATCGTTGTATTAACCGCGGGTAATAGGCTGGAAAATTCGCGGCAGATCGGAAGCAATGAGTAGTAATATTATCTGCAGCCTGGCCAGAACTTCAGATGGTGTTTTTTGAAATTCTGGGTTCGAATTTTGGTTCGAGAGGCTATTAATTAAAATACTTATCACGATTTCTAGATACAGGTGGCTAGTCTCTACGTTAATTCAATTTTCATCACTGGAATAGTTGAATGCTTATGAGCATGAAACAAAAATAATTCATAAACATACACACGTACAATGCTCATAATTTAAATCGCCAAACCGAAACGATACGATTCAGCGATTAAAAAATTTGTTCAATTAAAATAAATTATACGTTTAACTAAAACTCTTACTAAAATGTGAATATATGAAATTTTTAAATTAAAATAATTGTACCTCCGTCCTAACTCAGCTGGGTCACTGCAAGACGGGTCAGTTCTGCGGTCATATCACCGGTGACCTCTATCAGACCTACTACACCTGTCGTTGTCCACGTCATCACATGTGTCTCATGAAGAGCAGAAGCATGAGTGACGTTCAAGAGGCTCTCTACCAAGGAAGAGCCTACCGGGGGATCTGCACACCAAGGTAGGCGAGCACCATTTGGATCAACCACAATAAAATTCCAAATGCATAAAATCAATTATAGATTGCTGTGCAGTCAAAATAAGTGAAATAAAGTCAAATAGTAAGACAATTTTAATCCATCGGTTACACAAGACAGCGTTTCAAAAATTATTCTGTAACCGACGGGTTAAAAGTGTGTTACTACCGGTCTTTATTTCACTGATTTATAATTTATTTCAATTTTTTAAAAATTTAATTTAGATACGGTGATCCCGTCACGTGATGCAGAGACGGAATGAAAGCGTTATTAAAGTGTTATTTACTTAAACGTCGAATTGATCCAAATAAAGCTTCACATAATAGTTTAAATCTCCCACAATGCAGATTGTTAATCAGTGTCCAAAAACGACACCTCAACTAGTTATTATTCTAATTTTCTGCTCGTACAAGGTTAAACACTTATTTTGGTTTCGCGAACCATTTAATAATAAATCATTTATTATACAGTGGTCTGGTCATGATTTTTCAATGAGAGAATGCACCAGGTTGGTGGATATTGTAAACAGCTGTAATAAATGAAATTGCTATGGCAAATAAAACATATTTATAACGTTACAAAAAATTGATTTCCGAATTTACAATATTTTTTACTAACATTTTTCAACATAATAAATTCAACTATTACGATTTTTTTTTAATCACCGTAGTGCCTAGTGCACTACAGCAAAACTGCACCCTCATGTCTCTATGAAGATGTGCGAGGGCCAGGGAAGGGAAGGGATGGGGAATGGCAGCTGGAATAGCCAGACTGCAGGATCCACTCCTAAGCTCTGGACTCCCTAATGGAAGCTCAGGGGTGACGCCAGTATCCCAGGCTAACGAATAAACGAAAGCCTGCTAAGGGAATCGAACAATGACAATGAACAATGAGCAATGACAAATAATTACTTTAATTCATGCATTAATAAGATCAACGGCATTGAACGTTTGATTTTAAAACGGTACTGAAAATTTGATGAAACCAATTATTTAAAAAATAATAAAGCTAATAACCTTGGAAGAACGTTATCGATGGTATTGGCAGCCGGTTTCTGATTGGCTATAAGCACTTCATCCAATTCACCCAGCAGAGAATCGTAGTGATCCATACCTGTCGCCGGATAGATCTGTAAATGTTCGGATAATTAATGAAATACAGAATACTTGATACGAGAAATAAAAAAAAATAAATAAATAAATTAAATTAATTAAACACAAACGTTTTGCTGCAAAACGTTAATAGTTAAATGTGTTTCAGTGAAAAGCGTTGGTTTTACCTTTCTGAAGCCACCTTTCATTTTTGATTCTCTTCTGGCGGCAATCAAATATTTCAAGTCTTCGTTGGTTAGACATATAGTGTGCGACAGCAAGCAATCGATGCCCTGTGAAACAACATAGCACAATAGTGTCAAAGAACATATTAAAAAAGACCCTCAATATCTGTGACATGTAGGAAAAGTGAAAATAGCAGCGCTTCTTCGCTTACCATAACTCCAACGTTTTCCATAGCCTGTAAAGCTTGGTACACCTCGCTTTCAACCGAGTTGGTATCAAAAAGTAAGTCTAGCAAGCTGTTAAGCAAGCTCTGCTTAACTTTATCTCCCGTATAACCATCCTCTCGACCATATTCCTGAACGATGGGATGACCATCAACCTGCAAACAGTAATATCAAACCAATAGGAATTAAATACGTACGATAAGTACGTACCGATGTCTCTGAGGGTATGACAACATGCCCAGGAGCGGACGGTCCCGGATTCGATTTCCGGCGCAGGCTCTCGTTCATTCAATCCTGGAGTACTGGCTTCACCCCTGAGCTCCCTGTCTAGAGCTTAGGGGGGAAGGCAGCTGGCAGCCTGGCTATACCAGCTGATATTCCTCTTCTCTTTCCTCCCCTTCCCTGCCCCTCGCATATCGCCATAGCGACACGAGGGGTGGGATTTAGAGGTTGCTGTACGCTAAAATCTAGTTGCAAGTGTAGCTCACAGTTTCATGTGCGTAATACGAATCAAATACGAATTGCAGCGCCACTGGGCCCGTGGGTTGTAAGTGAACTACAGTTACTACCAAATTTATAGATCATCCAACTTGTAAATGCCGCTCTAGGGGTATAAATCCTTTATTTATTTTTTAAATGAATAGCACTACAGTGATATTCATTAAAAAATAAAATAATTGATCATCATTTAACATAAAATAAATCATAAATATTTAGAACAAAGTCACTGAGAAACATTGTCATTTCGTTATTAATAAAATGGGATTAAATCGGGCCATGACTAGAAAAATACAGGTGTGGCCAATTTAACAAACTTTAAATATATAAACTTTATAGCTAATAATAGCTCATTATTTTGCGTTTGTTTATACATCTCCTTAAATAAATTATATTCACAAACTCAAGTGACAGGAAAAAAGACAATATAATAAGTTCTTAATATAAATTTATATATCGCACAAACCTCTAAAATGATAGGATGAAACGAAGAATTAAAAATAACATCAAATCCAAGAAGCTGGAAGCAATGTTGGCATCTTTAAATTAATCAAAAAAACAAGAGAGAACATGTTAAAGAGAATGTATTTGATTGAAATACCTACTGACAACATTTATGCCATTTGTGATTTTTCTTATGCGACCACATTTGGTGATAATACTGATTCATAGAGGCATATGAATAATTAAATTTCCTCCAGTAAAATTCAGCATTTACTTCGAAAAACTGATTATTCGAAAATCAAATTGTCCCTTTAACACAATTTATCGAAAACAAATTCGCATAAGTCCTTGCGAACAAATTTAACGCACTCAGTAATTTATATAAACTTCAAATGTAATTTCAAGCGCAATATTGTCCAAACAACAATACTGTCAAATTTTGTGGAAGACGTTTTTGCCACGATACTGACCTGTATTTTATCGTGGATTTGTTGGAAGACATATTTGCCAACTGAAGCGATAACTTCAATTCAGCATACAACAACGTGTGAACAACGGCGTGCTGGATGTTTAGGATGGCAGTCTTGACCATATGCTGGCCGTAATTTCTAGCAACGTAGTGCCACAATTGGGACATCATCCAAAGTCGCCCTGGCACCTAAATCATTCAGAGAAGCAAATAGAATAATAAATAAAAAGGTAATAAACTAAGAGAAAATATATTTTGCAGCTACTACTGCTTAAATTAAAATCAGTTATTTTCGTACATCCTCGCATTTACAATTATTACCTTTTTAAAACTGTTCTGATGGTCATGCCTAAAGTTGACTAAACCCTCGTTGAAAAAATATGCTCTCAGCGGTAATATCGAAGTAACGAGAATATAAATACGCAAACTAATTCTGGATCCGAATATTAGGAAAGGGTTTGGAAAGAACTGCTGCACCATTATGGGATGAGTGTGGTCATACCTGTTGACGATATAAAAAGAGAACTTCAGCTCTGATAACATTGATAACATAAACTCGGCAATCCTAGTTCAAGATTTAAGAAATCATTAACTTATTGGTTGTTTATTACTCACTGTTTAAGTAGTGATTGAACTTTTTGGTCAATCACAGGAAGCAAGTCCACGTGACCATGGACATCACGTCCTTTCACGACCCATCGGGTGTCGTCTCCTAAGGCATCTGCAACACTGAGGAACTGCTCGTATTGCTCGGGAAGCAGAAAACACATGGTCGAGA
Organism: Melogona broelemanni; assembly: GCA_033995665.1. Lineage (NCBI taxonomy): Eukaryota > Metazoa > Arthropoda > Diplopoda > Chordeumatida > Chordeumatidae > Melogona > Melogona broelemanni. Next base: position 551 of record JAUJYS010004471.1, on the reverse strand, counting down.
TGAGCCTGCGACGAACGGCTGCAACGAAAATTAAAATAATAAATATTTTTTATATTCGAAATAATAGCATTGTTTTCAAAATTATAGAACAATGAATCCAAATGTTTAACAAAGAGAAAAAAAAATCACAAGACAGTAAGAATAACAAAGCAGAGGTAAGACAACCGTTATTTCTACAGCATTGAAGAGACATTCCAGAGCTTAGGGTAGAAGGTAGCCTGGCTATATCAGATGCCATTCCCTTTCCCTTCCCTGCCCCTCACATATATTCACATAGCGTACACACACGAGGCGTATAAATTCTGTAGTGATTTGCACTACAGTGACTTAAAAAATACTAATTTAATAAATACTGCAGCTATTATATTATAATACAAAACAATTACTTGTAAAATACTTTGTTACTTGAATTCAATAATCAGTAATATTGGTAGTAATTACAAACAAAGTATTGAGGCGATTCAATGAAGATTTTTTTTTTTGTTTTAAAATCACCGTAGCGCCTAGTGCACTACAGGATTACTGCACCCTCGAATCTCTATAGAGATTAT
>JAUJYS010004470.1:0-11936 GCA_033995665.1 Melogona broelemanni | reverse complement strand
ATGCTGGTAAACCAGGAACGGTGGTTCTGATGCAGAATTTCAAAAAAAAATATATTAGTATACAAACAGGTTGACCAGTTGGAGCACGCCACCTAGTGAGTAGCTGGAGAAGCTGTAGCTGACGTCATCATAACGCGTCATCTGGTGTCCCGCCAGCCCGCCAATTTTGAAAGTATGCAGGAAAGTACTTATCTTAAGCTTAAATGCAGGTAAGAATTTTCCGACCTTTACTAATATAGTACATTCATATGGAAGGGAACAAGGCTAGACTAGCCTAGCTTTCGACCCTCTTGTAGATAAGAGGGTCGAGATACACCACCATCACAGCCGACGGCTGCACCAATCACCTGCGCTACCTGCTGTGTCCAGCAGCATGTACGCAACTACAACGTATTTAGGCCATTTTTCTAGGCCTAAAATTCGTATCTTTGGTATTATCTAATAAAGTACAAGTCCACTACAACTGTTGCCGTTTTCATCCCTGGTCAAGGATTCTTTATTTTTTAAGTTTTCATCCACACGGCTCCTAAGAACATTTTAATTTATGGCAATATGTGGAATTAAATGGACTTCTACTGTTTGTTAATGAGGATTATCGGCCCCCTACCTGAGAAAGATTTTTTTTTTTGGAATGAGGCCTAGTAGGGATAGGGATCTTTAACGTGTACCTGGACAGGAGGAGGTTTATCAGCCCTTGGAATTGGACCTAGTCCATGCTTATGGATCTTTTAACGTGTGTACCTGACAACGCACAGATCTCACGATTTTACTTTCACGGCATTCGATTGTAACGCGATAACGTGCATAGTAGGCGAGAACGCTCACCGCTGTTGTACAAGGGACTTTGAGCAGCGATCTAGCGAGCCATCTTACAATTCTGGCAATCTTACACTTCCAGATCCAATTGCCAAAACTCGTCAGAAAGACCACGTGTTATCAAATAAAAGGCGTGTTTGTTTATAGCCCTAGTGCCCACTCGGCGTGCCTCTGAGCTTAACTCATGTTCTTAATCAGGTGCGTTTGAATGGTGAACAAATTAGAATGAAAATTTAACTTACCCTTCAAGTTGGAAATGCAGGCTTGTCTGCAAGTATTTTTCTCCCAAACTGAGAAATCGTTTTTTTATCAAAAATGGAATTCACTGAAGAAAGTTTCACCACATGCTTCCTCGTCGCAATCTCATATGATAATGACAAAACTATGTTGTGATGAGCGATACCATAACAATCGATCGTATTATAAACTATTCCCATTAGCTATTTAAACTATCGATTGCTCTAAATTATTATTGTGCATCCGATCTGGCCGAGAGGTAGCGTGCTCGCTCACTACCTGTATTTCACTACGCTACTAGTCGCTGCGACTGTACGCGCATCGTGCAAATCACAGCATCAGTACAGCGAACCGAGCATTGGTTCATTGAGTCGGTTTTTTTTTCGTCAGTAGTAGCGAGTAGAATTGATCATGTTCGCGGCGAGCGACGAACGATGACGTCGCGGTGAGTCACCCTGTTCGCTGTACTGATGCTGCGATTTGCGCGCTACGCGTGCAGTCGCGGCGACTAGTAGCGTAGTGAAATATTGGCTTAACCAGCGGATCTGGGTTCGATTCCCTTCGCAACCGATCGTTGATTGGCTCGTGGTACTTTACTGCGCGGGGGAAGGCAATGGCAAACCACCTCTGTATTCTGCCAAGAAAAACACAGGGTGTCGGGGGATCGAGGGTCCGGAGACGACATACTGCTGTTAAAACCAGTCCCACGACCGAATAACCAACCAAAGCCGAAAATTACGCAAACAAAAAAAAGACTCGATTTTCTACGAAATGGAAAATGAAGTAATTTATTCTTTTTTATATAAAATAGAAAATGTTGCGAAAAAAATAGAGAAAAGAACTTTGAGTTCAGTACAAAACTGCATCACACTCTCTATTGCAACACGGTTGAAAATAAAGCTATTAAGCACAGTAACAAGTCACAATTTGCCAAAATATTAGCAAGTTGTTATCACATGAAGCCATCACATTTATATTTTTGCACAACTATGAGCAATTCTTTCAAATTGGCAATTAACGATCATAATCTGTTGTAATACCTGTCAACTAATTAATCTTCAAACAGCTCGCATGCATAATGGTGGAATACTGGAATGGTAGATAATTCTTCATTATCATCCACCTATCAACAGTCATGAACGCATTTTTTTAAATAAATTGTAACCCGTTTTCTTGGTGATTATTTTTGCCCAGTGTAAAATGTAGATAAAAATTCATTAGGCATTAGTCCCCGAACGCAAAAATGCATTTTGGACAAAGAGAAAGGTCAGGAACATAGCAGATTAATTTCAATTAATCTAGTTGTTTAGAAATATCATACAAAATTTACTCAGTATGTCGCGGAAAATTTAAAGCTTAGGTAACAATATCGCTTATCGCCTATTTTTTACAAGCTGCTGGTCAACAACAACGACCCAGACCAGTAGCTTGTAAAAAATTGGACAATAGGATTTAACCCAAGCTTGAAATATTCCGCGACATACTGAGTATATCTTGGATCAAATATCGGTTATGGCGATAGGAGGAATTAAGTTTTCTCCGAAATCTTTCACGTTAGACATATCCATACATCAAAACAAAGATAGAACACAAAATGGCGGGGTAAAAATGTTATCACATGCATAGCTGGCATCACACTCACAAATTTGGCAGAAGCTGAAAATCGGATCCCGATTTACTAATGTGGTGGCATGAAAATTAAAAAAATTGTAAATGCCATTGTAGAAAACCTAGAACCAGAGCCCATCGTCATCATCATTTCTTCCATCAGCGTCAGGAAGAATTTGGATCCTGCGTTCGGCATCTCCGTCGATGACGTTGTTGCCGTCGTTCTCATTGTCCGATTCGGACATGGCCAGGTCGTCCTCAATGTCGACGTCGGCCGCCAGGGGGAAAGAGTCGGCGCCGGTGTCGCCCTCTAGCTGGCCGTTCTGATGGAATCCCGACGACAGGATCGCGGATAGATCGTAGGTTTCCTCGATGTCCATGCTATCCTCATCAGGCGGATTGGCGTCGATGCCACCGCTGCTGGCAACGCCCCCTGCAAACAAAAAGATAAAATAAATTTTAACTCTATGTTCCGGTAAGTCTGTTCACCGACCAAATCAAGTGTGACACATGGAAAAAGGAAACAGTGCGCCCAGCTCGTATTTTTTTAAACTGCAGAAAGCAATTCAAAAAAAAAAAAAATGCAGCACAATTAAAAAATATATATGACACAGATAGACAAGGAAAAAACGCACGAAGATTTAAAAATTGTAAAGAAAAGTTAGAAAAAAAACACGTCCACAAAGTAGTGTATAAAAAATTCAAGTTTTCTTCAGAATTTTCCCTGACTTTTCCAAATTTAAGACAATTTTCCCTGACTTTACAGGTTGGTATGAACCCTGCCTTAAATAGGTATCCCGTGGTGAAGAACAAAAAAAAATACTCGCGTGCAAGAGAAAACGAGCGTAATTACCCGAATCGAAATTGTTGCCCGACATCTCGTCGTCCTCAACGAAGCCTGTCTCCCGATGCACGAGGTCGCTCTCGAACTCGCTGCCGTCTTCGCTCAGCTTGCCGGTGAAATAGTTATGGTTGCCCGAATCACCCACGTCCGACGCCTCGCTGTTCTCGGAGAGCACCAGGTCGTCAGCCAGCCCGTGGTTCTCCTCCTCCTCCTCGCTGGAATGAAACTGCGACGCCGGTCGATTGTAGTTGTCGCTCGTAGGCGCTTCGTTCTCCACGTCGATGAAATCAGAATCTTCGTCGTCCTCGTATTCCGCTCGAGGGCGCTGTCAAACGGACACACAAGAGAGGTTAGGGAACGTTTGTTTTGGAAAATTCCCCTCACTGTAGTGGATATTACTGCAGGAGACTCTGTACCCCTCGTGTTGATTAGGTAATATGTGGATTGTGGAGGGCACATTTTCACTAATACTCCATAATCGAATAAACGAGAGTCTGCGCCGGGAATAGAACCTCAGACCACCCGCTCAGCAGTCTATTGCCATACCCACTGAGCTAGACGTTCGTTTCCAATAATCTTATCGAGCGAATCGCTTATTTAAGGTACCAATTCTAATTTTTTTTAAACAAGTCAGTTACGTTAGCGCAAATTGATTGAACTTTTTCAGTAACTTTAAATTGTTAAAATTGTTGGGAAGCTCTTTTTTTTGGTTATTAAAAAAAGAGTAAAGAAAATGGTTGATAATAAAGGAAGTTACCTTGAGCGTGTGCCGTTCGCCGTTGTTCACCTTGTGCATGCTACCATGACCTATGTGCTTGTCCATATCCATCCGGCTGTTGTAGTGATTGGGTCTGTCGACCTGGACCTTCTCCGCGGCGGTTGCATCCCGCGCATCCCGAATATTATTCTCTAGCTGCGTCAAGTTGTCGTCAAACTCCTGCAGCTTTGTCCGACAGACCTCGGAAATCTGCAATGCCTGCCAAGAGCCGAAAAATAAATCAATATTGCCGTCCACACATTCCAAATTGCCAATGTTGTTCTTTTTGGCAAACGCTGAGTGAACAGCGAACGCCTCGGGGCATGTTGTACCCCTCGTGAGTTGCTATTGGCAATATCTGAGGGTGGCACATTCTAACCAGTAGGAGCCTGAAATCGAATAAACGAGAGACCGCGCCGGGAATTGAACTTGGGACCGCCGCATCGAAGTTGGACGAAAAATTAAAATTAATTCATGCTGACAGAAACTAAAAACTACGACTGAGCCACGTCGAGTTGTATTTTTAAATTTATTTCAGTGCGAATTATTTTGAAAGTTTCTTAAAATTATTACGAAAGCGTGGCTTTCTTTCGGCCTACCCAATGTCTTACAAGTTAATGGTGTTTAAAGGATCCATACTGTTGCGCGCGCAGCGCCGCAATTTTATAATTTAACAAATACCAGGTATTTGTAAGAAAAAAGCACGCGCAGAGCCGCGATTTAAAAAATTTAAATAAAACAAAAATAAGTACAAAAATCTCATTTTCCAGGAACGGCAGCGGAGTTCCTGGAAAGTACCCGCGGAGTTTGGGAAACGAAGATATAACACATACAGTAATACAATTATTTGTGCTCTATTACCTTCTTGGTCAACGAATTGTCATTCCCATTGTAGAGAACAGAGTTGCGATAGATCAAGTCAACGTCACTGGCAAACTCCTCCCGGGTGTGGTACTTGTGCGCCTTCACGTTCTTGAGCACCGTCTCCAGATCCATGGGCTCCTTGACCAAGCCGTAGTAGTCGCTGAATTTCTTCTTGTTGACCGGCTTGTGAAAGGGCCACGACTCGAGCACAGTCTTGAGGTTCTCCGATACGATGCTGGTGAAGATGTAGGACAGCGCCACCTGGTCGTCGTCGTCCAGCAACGGGTTGATGGCCTTCTCCAGCCCCATCAGCTCCTCGTCCCTCTCCTCTAGTCGCTGGATACACAGATCCAGCATGCTGCGAGCCGTCACGGTGAGCATGCTCTTTTCGCCTAAGACGAACGAGAACAAATCGTTGAGACATGAAACGAACCATATTGTAGAAATCTAGGTGGTATAGTGGCGAGCGTTCTCGGCTACTGTGCTCGTGAACGCGGGTTCGATTCGGTGAATAAATGCCGCGGGGAACGAAATGGCGCAAGTATATTTTAAAATTGTTCAAAAATGTGATCGTAACACGAAATGTATGACTTTGTGATTTGTGTGCAATTTTATAAATGATTTATTATTTATTATTAAATTTTATAAATAATATTACATACAAGTATTTATCATGATCATGATCATGATCAATGTAATCTGATCGCCGAAACAAATGGCTAAAGTCAGTTTTAAACAATCTTAAACTGCCCTCTCTCTCTCTCCATTTGATCACCGCGCCATTTTCCTAGCAGTCTGTTGCCATATCCACTGAGCTAGACGGATCGTACATTAACATCAAAACGGCATACTATGCTCAATGTTGCCGAAAAAGATTTTACCAATTCAAAACGTCAACTCTCACGCAGGATGACAGATCGAAAGTCACACGATATTTACCGTTGAATAGGGAGCTATTCTCGACAACTTGGTTGACGTCAGCCAAGAACTCCTCACGGGATTGGTACTTGTGCTTCCAAAGAGATTTCCGGATGGTCTGAAGGTCCATCGGATGGCTCACAATGTTGTGGTAATTCGGAGCCATTTTCTGGGTCACTGGGATCAGGAAGGCTTGGGTCTAATAGAAATAGACGAAACAAAATCGATATAGCATTTGTTTTAAACAGTTTGATTTTGATGAAAATAAGGGGGATCCTTGACTTTTATTCCCTGATCAAATATCAAAAGTATATAAAAAGTCGCGCGTAACGCGAATTTTTCTAAAATAAAAATAAAAGTAAGAGAAAATTTATGCTAAGCGCGAAATTTAATTACAAAAAAAAATAATTGTTAAAAACATAGAAATTTTGGAAAGCGGGCGCAGCGCAAATTTTTTTCTTTTTGAACTGTATGCAAGTACTGTATGTAAGTACAAAATGAAAATGTTATTCAGCAGTTTCCCTGACAATTTATTTTCCCTTTATTTATACGCTATTCCTTGACATTCCCTTTAAAAAAATCCAATTTCCCTGGCATTCTAGACGATTATGAACCCTTGGGCGAGTGAATGATTCACTTACATTGGGGAGGTCGCGCATCTCGTTGAGAATTATCTCGAAGATGGACGCGAGCGTGACGAGCGGGTCGGCGCGACGCCTGGTGGCCGACTGGTGCGTCTTCTTCAAGTAATCGCAATGAGTCACGGTACCGGGACGAGCCATCTTTCGTCCGGACTTCATGGCCTTCTTCGGGAACTTCAGAACCAACGATTTGCGGCGAACTTCGTCCACTTGCTGCGAGCCCGACAGAGAACAAGACATTACATTTATTTATTATCAAGATCGATTAGCATTTATTTTTCATATGATTAAATAGAAAATATTGTCTACCAACCCGGCAGGCTGGTAACATGATATAAATTGAGGGCAAATACCCAATTGCAAATTTTAAAAAGTTAAGCAATTTTGAGAGGTGGACATATTGAGAATTGTTATTTACAAAAATATATTTAAATGCCTGATATTTTGATCTTTTAAAATAATTTAATAAGCAATTTTGAAATGAAATAAACTGTTAAGGAATTCCAATATGTTTATAAAAATGTGTAATAATATTGAGTAGATATTTTGATTTTTTAAAGCAATTGCTTTAAAAAGCGATTTTAAAATTCATTTTCCTTTTTAAATGACGCAAGTGTTGTAAAAACGAATTGCTAAATCACTGAATTATAATTTGGCCTACTAGTCAACCACATCAAAAATGATTCCACTCAATTCCACTACCAAAAAACGAGCTAATTGACAAACACAAAATCGAAACAGACCTGAATGAGCGACTTTGACAGCGTGATCTTAATGCCGTCCACGTTGACAATGCCGTCCTCCCTGATGCCGATCCTCTCCTCCTCCAATTCTTCCTGCTCCTCGGTCATGGCCACATCCACCGAGGGAGCGTAGCCCTGGAACTGCGGACACGCCTTGTTGGTGCGCATGTGGCCGACGGAACCGCAGGCGCCGCATTTCAGCTGGAGTGGGAAGGAAGTGGATCAACTTGTTAGTCACGTGATCAGATCGAACTCATGATGGTATTAATGTAAGGTGCGATCGTAGATGCAGAGAGCATATGTGAAAAAAATAATAAGGTGCACAGAAACATAAATGATAGCCAATATCGATCAAACATAATACAGAAACAATCAACTGAATCAAACTCTACTAAATTAATTAGGAGTTAAGCGCGAATTTTCCTACACGAGTCCATAAGAAACAAGTAAATTTCAAGTTTCTTATTTAAAAGAGGATTATTTCTATGGAGAATTTCTCATACTCAAAGGGGGGAGTCTATGGATTATGTTTTTTTATTGAAAAAAGGGGTTTATTAATTACTTCTTCTATTCAAAGAGGATAGTTAAAATATAATTTTTTTATTAAAAGGGGCAAATGTGAACAAATGTGGGCAAATTTGGTTATATAGAAGCAAATTTATGCAAATGTAGGCAAAGGTGGGCTGATATGAGAAAATGCGGGCAAATGTGGCCATTTGTAATGGACGTTTTGTCATATCCTTGGCCAAACGCTTTCAACTAAAATAATTAATAACTTTTTTCAGGATTCGAAGAACGCCATGAAATTTTGATAGATTGAAATGTTCCTCGATGTCTACCAAATTCCAAATCTCTAGAACGTGTGCGAGCTGGTTTAAAAGGGCCGCAATGATGTCCAAACAGACAAACTCAAGTCATCTTAATAGAAAGTTTTTAAAAATTTGGATAAAGAAATTTTGAATAAATTGAATAAAATTATGAATTGTGAATATTTCGTTTAGACATTTTTCAGAGGTTATTAAACCCTAATGAATCAGCGAAGAGAATGGGCGGGGCAAAATTGGAGAACACGGGACAGGTTGAAAAGGGGATGGGAAGAGAGACCACGCGCACACATACACTCGACACAGCTATCACACGTACCGTTAGGTCCGGTTTATTATCTTTCTCCTTGCGCGGTCGCTTGGGCGGACGGGGCAGACCTTCCTTGTCGCGCTTCGCGTTGCGGTTGATCCGTCGCAGCTGTTCCTGAATGCGACGCTTCTCACGCATCTTCTCCACCTTCACGTGATCTTCCAGCATGGCAAACTGTTTACTGTTGGAACGAACAAACAAACGAAATACACGGTGTTAATTTTGAGACAAGCTATTAGGTCATCAAGACTATGAAGTAAATTCCTTTTTGACGTATGATACGTCTTTGGTCACAGGAACGAGGCACTATTAAGGAACACATGGAATCACATGTAATGTACGACGTGGGCAATTTTGACAACTGACATCTAACAACGTGTGTACAAATCGTCGAAAGCTCTTGAAAAGTCCTTCAAAAGTACAGCTTTCAATTCCCGTGTCACAATACAAGTAAAACAGTAACAGTTGATAGTTTGACCCGCAGAAAGAAATTTTTTATGGATTATGGTATTATAGTGAAAAAAGGTTATCAACATCAACACACATTGCCACAGCGACACGAGGGGTACAATAACCTTATGTAGTGCTATTCACTACAGTGATCCGGAATAATAAAAAACATTGTCTTTGCCACTGACTTTTCAAAAATGTCAATGGTGAGTTTTACTGTGATTTTGTTTCACAGTTTGTGATTACAGTTTTACTGGTATTGTGACACGGGAATTGAAAGCTACACTTTTGGAGGAATTTTCAAGACCTTTCGACGATTTGTACACACGCTGTCAGATATTCGTAATGTGCGACGGGGACTGCTTTGAAGGATTGTAAGCCGTTTTCCTGTGAGACTACTACTGCACATTTTTAACTAAGCTATTCACCGAACTTTATTGCCAGATCACGCAATCTATTCGCTAGCCAATTCGAAAATTAATCCCCACTGTCCAAAAAACCAATTCAAACAATTCAGAGAAATGAAGAAGAAAAAAAACACTTACATGTACTCGTCGTTCTTGGTGGTACGTATCCGCATGTATATATCGATGACGGCCGGATCTCGCACGGTCTCCTCTCGCACGTACTCCTTGCCATCGGCGTTTTTGAACGTGCGGGTGATCTTGAGACGACGACCATTCGTTGATCCCCGGCTAGCCACCGAGGCCGCGTCGTCATCCTTGTCCTTGTTCTGCATGCGCTCGCGTTCGCCTTCAGTCATGTTCGGATAGAACGCTACGGACAGCACAGGAATCAACAAGAAATCAGAAGAAAAATCAGCAAATTAGATGCAAATTTTGAGCCCCTCCCCAATCTCCACCACAACAAAACCGACTAGAAGTGTCGTGTGGCACAGTGGTCAAAGCGTGGAACTACCGTCTTTGCATGCGGATAGGGTGCACCTTGGAAACGCTTTGAAATGCCAACATGGCGCGGGACATCTTGCCGGCGGTAAAATTTTCTGTTTTAAATTGGACACCAATGGAGCCTGTCCAGTAGACCGGTTCCATTTTATTTGTCATAACATTTAAGGAAGGAAGGAAGAGGGATTTAACCATCCTGCGGTCCCGGGTTCGATTCCCGGCGCAGGTTCTCGATCCTGGACAACTGGTGACAACACCCAACATAGCCATCATGGCATGGCCTGGGCATAGGCTAAGGGGTGGGTAATTCCACATACGCTTCTTGGAGGTGAAGGCAGCGGAATAATCCTGCTGCCATTTTATTACAACACACGGGGTACAAAAACAACTAGTGAAATTCTACACTAAAAAAAAAAACACTTACAAAACTTGGACGGTTTTTTCTTGTCCCCGGTAGCCTCGACCGGCTCGTTCATAATCATTTTCTGCAGTTCCTTTCGTTCCGCTTCCTCTCGATCGTAATACAGCTACGCCACAAAAAAAAAAAAAATTAGAAATGGTTCGTTGGTCAATTGGGTCGCACATCATAGCCACCCTGGCGAATTAACCGACCTCAGAACTGGTCTTCTTGTTGGCCAACATATTCTCGATGTTCTTTCCCATCTCCTCGATGTCGCTGCCGTCCTCTTCGGTGGTAGAACCGTCATCGGTGGACAGGACCTCGTGAGACGACAGCACCCTTGACGCGACGGAAGAATGGAATGAGGTAAAAATGGAGAAAATGTGTCGGTCACAGGACAATGTTCAATTAAACTTTCGGGGTGTCGGGAGAGTCGATGGGATCGACTAATGCAATATTTTACAGAATCATGATTTTTGAGAGTGATTATTCGTGTACGACTTGAGAAAAATGCAAATTTTTTAAATACTATTTCATTCAGCATTTAATAAATTCAACCAGTGTCGCACGAAGTATGACTAAGATTGCATTGGGGGGAAAGAAAAACAATTATCTACTACTGATACTGCGCATCACTGTTACAAAACTGACACCAATGGAGCCTCACTTGTTCTGGAGATCAAAGATTCGCTGACACTCCTCCTTGTACCGTTCCTGGTTCTCGGCAACGCTGAAGCGGTTGCCGCGAGCAAATTTAGACGCGGACGCCTCGCCGGCCTTGGCCTGTTCGGTGGCCATTGTCCGAACGGCGTCGATTAAATCCCAACGAGGCAATTTCTTGACCTGCGTAGGAGCATACAAGAAAGAACAAATATATTAGGGTGACATTATACATCTTGGCAACTTTGACGGTTGCTATTTTAAAATGACGCATTCATATACTCGTCCAATTTTGGCATTGTCAAGACAATTTTAATCTGTCTATTTAACCAGTCTATGAAATGTCCTACTCTTACAATTGTTCGATATTTGTAACGGTGCAAGAGCGCACCGAGATGAACGTCGAGTAAATAACAAATAAGATACATCTATACATGTACAAAGTATACAGTGTAGTCCATAAAAAACTTCACCCTAAACTATATAGTCATATTTCATTTAATATTTTATCAATTCATTTGAATTTTTTTTTACAAATAGGCTAATAATATCCAAGCATATTGGATATTTCATTTTCTGTTGAAACTGTCTTCTCACGTTTTCCCATAGCCTCTAAATTCTCTTCCTTAAAAGTCATTTCGAGCAGAAAATTGGCGATCATATGAAATGCCCTTTTATCGTTTTTCGGAGCATATGTTCTATCATTTTAGATGCTTGTTGATGACAGTGGAAACATTTTCACCGATCAAACAATAATTTTGATAATGTCCGCAGGGTACAGGCGCAACAACCGTTTCAACTGTTAATACTGAGCAATATTTTTTGGTAATCAGTTAATTGTGTTGCAGACACTTTCTTGACACAATTCATATAAAAATAATATTTGGGAGCGGTGGCGCGTTCCTGTAATCCCGCTGCTGGGAAGCGTACTAACCGATGGCTCATGAGCCTACGGTCCC
>JAUJYS010004469.1:0-11936 GCA_033995665.1 Melogona broelemanni | reverse complement strand
TTCTGCCGGGAATCGAACCCGGGACCACCCGTTTTGTAGTCTATGATTATAGCCACTGTACCACGGGGGCCGCATTTCGCGCACAAGGAATCCGCGGAACAATAGGATAAGCGCGGATTAACTTGGGGTAGCTTTTGGGGTGTGTCTGGTGAGATGGCAAATCTAAAATGCCCGGACTGGAGGTTCTCTATATCCAGTCTGCATTTTCTGTACCTGGAATTTGAATACTTTGCCGGGATAATATGCCATATTTCCGACAATCTGTATCTAGTAAATTGTGTGTTTCAGAACGTATTGATGCAACTTTAAGAGTGCGCTCGCCCAGAGTATTCAAGTAATATTCGAGAGCACAGATAATAATTATTAAAAAACACATTACAATTGTTCACAGTTAAATAAACAATGATTAACAATGTTTCATCAAACAAAAATCTCAATTGATAAAGAGAAAGACGAAAATATTATAGGAACGGTCGAGCATTATTATTATTTAAATAGCGTTATTAACATTGAAGAAGTAAAATAAAAAAGTGCACAGATCACTGAAGTGATATATGTAAGCTTAAAAACGATACAAATACTTATAATGCTCAAACTGAAAACCACTTACCATCCGTTATAGTTCATAGGTGACTAAATAAAATTAAAATGCGAATTGATCATTGATTGATTATCAAATAAATTTTATCTCCTCTAACTCAGCTTTAAGTTAAAAACTTAGAAAAATATAATTACACATCAACGCGCTATAATAATTCAAACTATCGTATATATTAACAGCATATACATAGATAATTTTTTTAAATAACTAACTGGTAAGGTTCGTGCCATCAATACTTTCCCCGTAATTAAGTGCGTACTAAAAATTCGGCAGCACGATCAAATGTACTATTTATCAGCCTTAATCATTAAGGTGGTGAACGTGGCTTTGTTAAAATTACAGAGCACGATACGCTGGCCACACTTTTTTTTATACATGTGCCATGACCGCTAGTGCATTGCCGGGAGGCATTGACATTTTCTCGATATTAAAAAAAAAGAGAGAGCGACTCGGCCACATGGGGCCCTCCCAAGTCCCCCGCCGTCGCCATTAAACGACGCCGCTCGCGATTTACGACGATGCTCGAAATTGCTAACAGTATGCTTTCCACCAAACTTCAATGTCTCGCGCCACCCCTTTCTTTACTCCTCCCCTTTCCCTTGCTATTCTCAGGCAGCTGACATGGGCGCATTAGTTCACGCAGTACATCCGGCCGATGCAGCTAAGGCCACACACGGGCGATACGACTTATGACCGCCGTCGCATGTCCCGAATTCTAATATATACTGCGGGAAAAAAATATTCGGTTCTTTACAACGTGTTTTTTATTTTTCACTTTGCAAAAAAAAAAAAAACAGTGTGCCCCATTAACATGAAACAATTGATATCGATGGATTTTTTTGATTTACATATGTATGAATTGTGATTCGATTCACAAATTAATGAATTGTGATTCGATTCACAAATTAATGAATTGTGATTCGATTCACATATCGGCGAGTTGTGATTCGTTTTTCATATAGATGAATGGCGATTAGATTCTCCTAAAGATGAATGTGATTCGTTTAACATATAGATAAATTGTGATTCGAATCACATTTGGATGAATTGTGATTCGATTCGCAAAATCAATAGTAATCTTGCCAATTATTTCAGGAATATTAATTTGATATTACTATTGGGTACATGTTGCCAAAGCATGATTATTTTCTAATTATGAACAGCGTATCCTGTTTTCTTGATTAACATTTTGCTTTACATTTTTAATACCCGTAATTGGTTTACCGGCACAAATTAGCACGCCCAGGTCTGTTAATGGATACCCTCATTTCAAAGATCGAGTGCTTTTATCTCGTACTAATGCACGAGTATTTAATTTAGAAATCTTTCCAAGACTTTCTTCTCAGTGTAAATACGGTGGCTCACGTATCGCCATTTACATATTACGTATACAAGCTCAGCGCTCCAATAAATCAGATGCGATCTCCGATAGCATATCCCTAGCGCCGCATGGCTGATGACTCTGTACCATCCGATAATAATTGTCCTACATGCAGAATGCGGCGGAAGCAAAAATCCCATGTTGCTATTAAAATTGGATTCCATCATCCGCGCGCGTATCACTACTCGGTAGCGCTGAAATCTTGTTACCGCTAGGCAATATGACATTTTAGTACATAAACGGGAATCCGGTTTCTACAAAGCAAACTTGGCTATGAAACGTAATTGATGAAATGGAGTATAAGCCTAAACATAAATTATTTTCGGCTAATGCGATTCTAGTCATGAAAATTGTCTGTTTGATCAACGTTGGCTAATGCACTGTCAGTTCAAAAGCTGAATAATGAGAGCGCTGTATTGAAATTAAATTAAAATTAGCCATTTTTGCGCAAATGGTCCAAATTCGAAAAAGGCACAACTTTAATAAACGATTTATTTAATAACTGATATTAGTCCACTAGATGGCAGAACAACATTTGCCATCAATCATCATTAAATTTTAATCACTTAGTAGTTAAGAGGTTGTAATAGGAAATAATAGATTAGATAATGTAAGTATTTTTAATGCGCATTTGCAATTAATTTGTATTTGAATCCGTTTATAGACTACAATATTACCATCGACACTGTCACTGTTTTGAATTTTTTGCAAACACCCCAAAAGAATCTGAGAAACATCAGCAAATATACATGTATTAAACCATCTGCTTTGAGATTAGAAATTATCTCATTTCACATAGCATACGTCGAGATGTGCTACATCTGCAAATGTACCGAAGGTATTTGTGATGACGTGAGCAACAAATGTTTCTTTAAAGCAAGATTATTAAAGGTTCCAACAGTCCCTTGAAACATGCGTCTGCTCGAACATATTTTTTTAATAATCTTACCGAATGTCTGACAACGGAAAAAAACTTGATGCATCATTCATTTTCAAGCAAATCAATATATGCGGGGGAATTTAATTGTTTTTTGTACGTCGACACATTGTCGACCACAAATCTAGTCATTAATGAAACATTTTCAGTAAGCCATAAGCTTTTTCTAGCCACGATTTCTTTCAATGAAGATAAAGCTGCATACACATGTGCAAAACATCTATCGCGTTTTTGATATGGCGGATGCCGCTACTGTTATCAGATAACTCGGGCTACAGACTAATTGCTATATTTTAATGATAATTTCGCTATAGTTATTATCTTTTGCTATGTTTTCAAAATTTCTAACTTGCATTTTTACTTGAACCTTTTTTGTTTAAATAAAAAATGAGTAATTAGACTTTTTATTGCTGAATTGCCGAATTTGTTTAGCCATAAAATCTTGTTTTATTTTTTTAAATAATTAAATAGACCGTATACGCGTTATACACCTATAAGGTATACATTGCTTTTGCTTTTAAAAACTGTATTTAAAAATACATTCGACACAGTGGCAATATCGATGTTTTGAATTGCTGTGAAAACATTTTACAGAAAATTCGAATTAAAAAAATCCCTAAGTCTAAAATTGCGGTGCACCGTGTAATAGATTGCGAAAAAAAAATATTGTTACTGTTATCCACGAATTCTGTGTACTAATGTGACCGTGTTGCGCAAAATTCGTCAAAAGCTAGCTCAAATCCATATTAAAAAAAGATTAATAGTGAGTTAGGCCGTCTATGAATCAATACGAGAGGGACGAGGTCTGCTATCGAACCTCGGACCTCGTCCCTCTCGTTTTAAAAAATGGTTCACGCAATTCCAAAATTGTCATTTGAAATAACACAAGCTCCAACAAACGCTTACTCTACCAGAACATTACACTTTTCTATGCAACAAAAATGGCGTCTAAAGACAATTATTATACCACACAACGACAAAGATGCTTCTACAATGAGGATCGATCGATACGCGGAACACGTTTACCTCGCGACACCCGAGATTCAATTATTATCAAAAGCTAGATGAACATTTTGATTAAATAGTTCCACGTGCGTGGTGGAGTATGCTAGTGTGAGCGTCGCGTGTAGATTCTAAACAAAAGCATCGTCCCCACGGCACCAATAAAATAGGAGACATTGACACCAGTACCTAAACGAAGGCGATGACTTGGGTGGTAGAGAGGAGGGAAAACGCGGAAGGAGCGTGCTAGATTTCAGCTCAATCGATTAAAAACATAGGGTTCACCAACGGCTTCTTTTTCATCAATTTGCATTCGGGGATCGTGAGATTTTATCTGGTATGGTAATTGAATACCGAAGACAAATCGAAATCTTCCAATTATTTTTAGATAAGCCGTGATAAACAACATTTTCGCTTTGAGTGAAGGCGATAGAGCAGAAAAATATCGTTCCTAAAGGTGCCCGGCCACCTTATCGGTCACAGCCACAAACAAAATCTTGACCGGTTAACTCAAATTTCTGTTCAATGCATCATGCATGTTCAATCTGTTAAAAATACCTATTTTAATTAAAACTAAACTATTAAATAGATATTTTTTTTAAATTGCAAGTGAAACACAATTTGTACCCAAGCACACCCGGATTATTTATTTGATAATTTTAACTAGTATTGTTCCTTCTTCACAGCAATGTTACCATACAAGAGTTACTGCACAATCTTGGGTTTCATAATATCATCTTGCGATTCACGAGTTTGTGACTCGTTAAGAAAGTTTTCACGTACAATTCAAAGGAAAAGAAAAAAAAGCGCTCTTTCTGACACAAACTGGACAAGAATTTGAGACTCTTAAATGTTCAGCATTCAGCTGACACTCTTAGCGTTAAAACATAACGGCATAATTTATTACTTAATGTACACTTACAAAATAATTTCTAAGACGAAACTGTAAATGTCTGATAGTGAAGACAATTCACAATTAATGACATTCCTGTAACTGACTAATTAAATTGTCTCCCCTACCAGACATTTGCAGTTCCGTTTTAGAAATTCATTTGTAACTTAGCATCTATCTTCGCGTGTTTTGCACATCATTTATTTAATTTACACTTGGTTAATATAATTATTGATTATAATATTAAGTATATCAATAATTATTATTTATTAACATAACAATAAACATTGATTTTTTAATAGTAAGATTAATTAAAAAGATTTTAAAATTAACCACAATTAATTCCGACTTAAGAGAGGGAACCTCCCCAGTTCAATTATTCTACTTGTACAGAATATTAGCAATTGTTGAACTAATTTCAAATCTGCCTACTGACGAATTGCTTGTGGCCCGCATTTGAAAAATAGAATACTTACTTACCATGCAAAAAGGAAGTGAGAAGTCTCGGCGACTTACATTACATTACGTGTATTATTTTTCGTGCTCATAAACTTTCGAGGGTACTGATCATTAAAACTAATTCGCGTTAATTTGTTTTTTATTTGCAGAGGAGACGTACTTCGCGTTCGATACGCGCGGCGAGCAGCAATACCAGCTATTCGCTCGCCACGGCCAAAACCCGCAACTGTACCCGGGCCGCCGCGGTCGCCTGGTCACCGGCACAGCCTGTGACCGAATCTTCGAAGACTGCCGCCTGGGCACCTGTTACATCCAGTCGCCCGGCTACCCGGGCGTGTACCCCCGCCAACTACGCTGCCGCTACTTCGTGCGCACGGCCAGCAAATACATCCGACTCTACACCGAAAACGAGCACATCGACATCGACGGCCAGCGCTGCTCGGACATCATCCTCTGTCCGGTACGACCAGTAGCCAAACAGTGCCCCTACGACCAGGTGCAGATATACGACGGCCTCAACGAAGCGAGCCCCCTGATAGGCACTTTTTGCGGCCGCGGAAAATTTCCCTACTCCATCATTGGTAGTGGCCGCGAGCTCCTACTGGTGTTTATCAGCTCGCCGGCCGGTCCGCTCCTCAGCACCGGATTCAATTTCCACGTCGGTCCGTTCCACAAGTGGATAGGCCCGGGCGCCACCATGGAGAACGGCTCGTGCGACGCCGTCTTCCACAGCAGCTCCCACCTGGCCGACGGAGAACGCCGTTTCCACTCTCTCTCCACCTGGTATCCGCCCAACACCAAATGCAGCTTCACCATCCTGGGCGAGCCCGACCAGGTCATCCGGCTGCGCTTCAAGACCTTCCGCGTCACCGAGCAGCAACACGCCATCGTGCCGTCCGGCGAGTGCAGCGAAACGCTCACCCTGTACGACAGCCACACCCGCGACGACTCCAAACTCATCACCACCTTCTGCGACACCTGGTCCTCGCCAGTTACCGAATTAGAAGACTTTGTCTCCTCTGGTCCGGCCATGTTCGTCCAGTTCACCAGCCTGTCCGGCTCCTACTTCGCCTCCTCCCTGGATTACTGGGTCCAGTTTGACTTCTTCAATGCGTTCCAGTACGGCACTCCGGTGGATAGCAGCCAGTGCGACGAAAGATTCACCCCCTCCTCACCCAAACTGTCCATCGACTCACCATCCTCATCCACCTTAACCACCTCCTCCTTCTCATCTGTCCCTTCCTCCTCAGCCTCCGGTGGCGGAACCACTACCACCACTTACTCCTCTTCCGCATCGGTCTCCTCACCCTCCGCCGCCACCATCTCCTCAGCACCGCAGCACCCACCCTCCCCCACTCTCTTCCTACGGCACGGACTCTTCTCCTCCCCACTGAACAACCTTGTGTTCCGCCGCCGTCAGCCCTTAACCTGCCGCTACTCCTTCGACGCCACCGGTGCCAATCTAATGGCCCGTGTGCTAGTCACTTTCACCTCCATCCACTTCACACCGGCGCCCGTCCAGCAGTGCATCAGTTGTCAGGACGATCAAGTGGACAAAATCCTGATCGCCGACCCGCACGACAACGCCACCTTCGCGTCGGCCAGCTCTATCCTGTCCGGAGGAGCGCCGGCCACCGGCATCCACCACCTCAACAGTTACTGCCTGTGCGACTCCTCGCTCCAGTCGCGCATCACCAACCGCAGCCCCATCACCTTCCTCTCCACCGGTCCCAGCATCGACGTTACCCTGTTGGTGGACGCCGCCCACACCGAGGAGTACTTCTCGCGGGTCAACGTGCCCATCTTTCAGGGGACGTACGAATTCCTGCACGGTTACGCGTGCGGGGCGCCGGTGCTGGATGTGCAGAACCAGGGCGAACTCATGTTTCCCAATCCGGGACGTGGCTACGATGATAGTGGCTCTGGTGGTGGTGCCGATGACGCATCAGCTTCTGGAAGTAGCAGTTCCAATTTTGCGTCGGCTGTCCGCTGTATCTGGACGATCCTGATCAGCAGCATGCGTAAGGACGTCTACATGCGATTCGAACACGTTAACATCAGGCGTAACTGCAGCACAGACCGCATCGAGATCCGTATCCCTGACAAGAAGCACGCCTACGGCGAGGAGGTGCGGCACACGGTGTGCGGCAGCGACCAGGCGTTGGACTTCCCTATCATTCCGTCGACGGCGCTCACGTCCAACCGCATCCTGGTCGAGTTTCGTTCGCTGCACGTCCACGAGCAGAGCTTCAAGTTGGTGTGGACGGAGCTGTCGCAGGTGCAAGAACACCAGAGCAAGTTCACCTCCTTCCAGAAGATGGAGCTGGCGGCCGCGTCCACCGAGTGCGCGTTCGTGTGCGAGGGATCCAACACGTGTATCCCTCAGAACCTGGTGTGTAACGGGGTGCGAAACTGTCCGGTGGTGGGACCGCACGCGGAAGGGGCGCCCTCTGCCGACGAGGATCTGGAACTGTGTCGGCGGGAGGAGAGCTCGGTCAACTGGCTGGCCATCGGACTGGGGGCGGCCGGCGGCGCGGTACTGGCCACCTGTTTCATATTGATCGTGCACCGTTGTTGTAAGAAGTGTCGAGACTCGTCCGATCCAGGCTGAAACGACCGCACCGCAACCCGTGCGGCAGGTGGCGCTACCACCGCTGCTGCCGCCGCACAGAAACGATACCGTTACTGGTGACTGGCCAATAGGGTTGTCGGGAAGCGGTGCATGTCAATTGGCCCCCCACATTCAATTTACCGGTGCTACGCTAGCGCCCTCTGTGAGTTCAAGTTTGACATTTTGATACGAATTTCGGAGGAATTAAATTGTATCGCTAAAAAATCGATGACAACTAATAGTCCATGTCCGTGGTTGCGCGCTGCTCAACGTGGCGAATGTTGATGATACGGATCTACATTCCTTTGATGTCACTAGGCAGCACTGCGAAGTTTGATCGCAGATTATTTCTGTTTGGCGGCTAAGATTGTTCACTGATTTTGCTGAGAGACCATTGGTGTTCATGACGCCAATATTTCTAATAAGGACGATAAAAACGGTCGTTTACCTTTCGCGTTTTTCATACAGTACATGTATGTCGTCGTCAGAGGCTCGAACTATACATGCACTTCAAGGTGGCGTTGACATAGCAGTGACGCGCTATTGGCCAATTCATTGGTCTTGTTTGTTTCGTTGTGGCAAATTGCTGAGTTGCTGGCTCGTTTCTAATAACTAGCTGCTACATTAATCAATTTGGTTAAAACTATCGTCCATTATTGAGCATTTCCGGTATTTCATTTTCGTTTCTCGCAAAAAGTCAAACTAACTTGAAATATTTAAATGTAGCTTACGATTCATCCCTAAACATTTCAATCATCTTTTACATAATTTTTTGAATTTCCAAAAATCAGAATCAATTGAACTGCATGTAAAGTTCAACATGAATTTTTGAAAGATGCAATCAGGTCAAAATACAGTTATTACTGAATCAATTGAACCAATTCATTATTTTAAAGTTACTCAGTATTGCTCTCTCTTAGAATATTTAATAAATCTATAAACATATAATTTATTTTAATTTACATAATATCACTATTATCTATATACTGGATTTGCCAAATGGAAATTATTTGCGGCAAAAATTTATCAATTCAATTAGATTTCGCATTCGGCAGACGTGCAGCAGAGATTAATTTAACAGTTCAGTTAGTAGTAACGAGCATAAGCCATTGTTACAGCTTGAGATATGGCGCGTATACATTTTTAGATGTATTAGAACCGTCAAAACACAACGGACAATGTAACCAGATGAATGCCACTGTTATTATTGTTCGGGCCACATCGACTATTTGTTTTTTATTGTTAACAGTCATATTGTAGTGTCATTTATTTCAGAGATCTTTCGATATGAAAAAAAAACCAGCCATCATTCACAAGCAACAAAGTAATTTTTCATCATCACATTTTTCAAATACGATTTCAATTGGCGATTGGTCAATGTCAACACAAGGAAGTTCAAATTAATCATTTGTTGCTTTTATCAACTGTCTGGAACATAAATTATAATTTACGCAATTAGCACGAATAATAAAATTAAATTGAGCAGCAAAACGTAACAGGAATTTAATTTGAAATAAAAGTTAATTATAGAGCATAAAATATTACTATAAAATGGAATTTTAGAATACATACGGTGCATAAAATCATTGATAAAAATTATATTTTGATTTTTTCTTGTGAAACTATCGATGATAAATCACCAAAAAATCATTAAATTTCTAAATTAAATAGTTAATGTAATGAATTTGAGCTGGAACATAATAACACAATAATTGCACATGAATAATATTTTTGACAGCTCTGATGCACTTTCAAGATTGGTTTAACTGATTGTAAAGAAAACATATTTTGTTTGTTGAATGGCCTTTGAAAAATATAAGATGGCTGTCTACGTGTGTCCGCTCTTTCACTCTGGTTTGTACTTTTGTATAACGTATCGAATCTTGTCATTCACTGACTTTACAAATGTATATTAAATATTGTTTAGTGTTATTTGTTAACGATATTGTTTCCAGCAATCCCTTGCCAGAAATCAGATATGATATTTTCAAGACTTTGTTATTATGAAGAAAATAAAACTAAAATCATGATCTATTTACAAAATTCTTGTATCGAAAACTAACTTCCTGTAACATACGAGTACATTGTACTTGTGTTTTGGTCTTTAGAAGTCACAAAATTGAATTTCAAAAAGTCTACTTATAAATGTTATTGGCGGTTCCCTTCTATAGCTGTAAAAATACGTTTCCTTTTCAAAGATTTTACTATGGTTTATACGAAACATGATTATTTTGCTCAATAATAAATTCAATGTTTTCAAAGAAAACCTGTCGGCGTCTTTTAAGAAAAATACGTCACAAGCTATTGTAAATATTTCCATGTCTAAGAAAACACGTCTAGACAAATCACATTGTATGGATATTTTGTTAAAGGTGTACACTTTGGTTTGCGAATAAAATGAAGTAAATGAGTAATAATGACTTGGAGCAATTATTAAGCTGAAACCTAGATCTTTTTGTCATTGTCAATCTCTATATAATTATTCTAATTCAATTTCCAAATAAAAATGCATACGATAACAATCTATCATAAACTTAACATACACGTTGGAATAATGTTTGTTCTATTAATTCGCCTAGATATTGCCTCGCCACGCAATAAGGTGCTGCAGGCCGACTCTCTAAGGTTAAGACAGCGTGAATCTGGCCAATTACCTCACTTTCAAGAATTAATAAATACTATGAGTTCAATTTGCGCAAAAAATAGTTTTCGCATGCAAAATAGCCAATTTTCGTTTTCTTTTATAATGGCTACTTCTTTACAATTCAGACATTAGAATTCAGCTTTTACGATTGGCACAATATGATATACTCTAAACAGAGTAAACATATCGAGATAAAAAAGACAATATCAAAATGTATTTGACTATATATAGACATTAACGGAAAGAGGCACTCTGAACACGTTCTTCTGTGTTACGACGTGACCAGATCAACTAAATATTTACTTGGAAAACAAGTTTTCCAGACGCGCCCATAAAAGGAAAAATATCAGCTGCGCTCCCCATTCGTCAAACAACGAGGCGTTGCGGTCTTTATGGCGGCGAGCGCGTTTACGGATTACTGGACTATTAAAAAAACATAAAATGTGATAAAAACTAGCGGTTCCAACACGATAAAATCCTATACAATATTAATTTATAGACACGTTTACGTTATACCGAAAAAAAATTCGTAGTCAATTCTTCAGAGGGGTCTTAGGAGGTTAAGGAAGAATACGCTTTGGTCAAATTACCATTGATCCTCGCGAGTGGGCATCAACGGAAGATGCTCGCCTGGTCGTCGGCAATTATGCCGGCGGGTGGCCGGCGAGCGAAAACGGGCGAGAGAGCGCGGGAAAGCGCTAACGAAGGCAATAATTGATCTTTACGTCCGATCGCGCTAAGCCGACACAACCCCAATCGATGTTAGCGCAGTTACAAATAATAGGACGACACACCTACACCTGTACGCAGAACGAACAACAACAGCTCGCGCGCACTTAATGGACACGACACCGGGGAGGAAACTAAGCACGCGTCGCAACCTTTGATGCAGGCCGTGCAGCCGATATGTGGCTCCATCGAGCGCTCTCTTGGCTATTTTGGTACCTAGCGTTCCTATGAGACATCATCCTTCTTCCCCCCGAACTGTTCACGTAACGTTGGGTTATAATTTTACATTTAACCAACATTTGTAGCTAAACAAAAAAATTTCCATTTATAGATTTAAATTCCGCTGTTTGACACAGTCTGAGTGACACCAATCTCAGAATGAAAGTCGCCATCCTCGGTGCCAGTTTATGTCTCAATTCTGTCGCCATTGTAGAACTAAATGGTACCATTACTAAACTTTTCGACGTTATTTATTGACTCAACGGAGCGCGCCATTTTTTTCTGAATGGCGTCGTTCTGAATTTAACTGGCCAAATGGCGCCATTTTTAATGGTAAAATGGCACCAAATTTACCAATTCCGTAATTGTGAAAACTGTCTAGCTTATAATTAATAGGGGGTTAGGACGTCTACAAAACAAAACGAGAGGGACGGGGTCCGGTGCAGCGCCGGGAAAGAGAC
>JAUJYS010004468.1:0-11937 GCA_033995665.1 Melogona broelemanni | reverse complement strand
TATTTTTTGTGAAACTTAACAGATATTTAATACAATTTTCGTTCGTGATTATTGTAATATGTGTTCGAAGATAATATCATACACATCTTTATTATCCAAGAAGTTGCCGTTTCCAAGTTTTCTCTGGTCGAAAACAACACTTTTTATTAATTGTCCCATAGTTTACTTGTGGCTTCAGCGACATTCAAGTCAAACATTTTACCATTATGGATTATTTACAATTTAATTTTCGATTATCAGGATGTCTGTAGTCTCCTTTAAAATTATTGATTATCGAAATGACCAATCAAGGACGCAAATTTCGTATTGTTATCATTATTATTAATTTTACTTTTACTATACTACTATGCTTACAACTCAACATCATTTGACCTAGCTTGGGCTTTGACCAATAGGTAAGGATCTACTACTATTCCAGTAACCTGAGTTCGATTAACGATCGATTTCACCCAGTAATTTTTCGTGCGATAAACACGCCTTCCTTCGGAATATAAGTAAAGTTGTGTAACCCGTGCCTGAATGATTTCAGGCACGGTAGACATTAAAGATCCTTACCTAGGTGAAAAGGCAAGACAATATTAACAGGTGAAATGCATACTTCGAAGCGCGTAAGTTGCAAAGCCCCATTCAGGATAGCATCGAATCGAATCAAATTTTAATTTTTAGTCCATTGGTATTTTCAAGAAATACATTTAATTTCATATTAATACTCGTAATGGACAAATTATAGCTTCTTGATCGCCAACGCCCCTCTTTTCGGATGAAAATTGCCTGACCATGGCGAAAACCCATAACGTCGCTACAGAACCGCGTTGAGATGACCACTAAAAGAACCGCCGATATACTACGCTTTATCCCCATTCCATAGACTTATTAACCATAACTTGATAGGCAGAGCGAGACGTTATTCAATACGGTACGCGTCTAAATGGCTATCTAGAACCAGACCGAGGGTAGGAGTTAGTATAGGTACAGGGGTTGGACAAAATAATGGAAACTGCCTCATAAGGTGCACAAACAATATCTGTTTCCATTATTTTGTCCAACTCCTGTATATCGGGATAAGTACGCCGAGACGCTGTTGCTGACGAATTAGATCGTACTTGAGCCACAATTTGCTGCTATGGACGCTCCGGTATACCTCAAGGTGGCGTCCACTCTGTTATTATTTTACAGATAACAGGGCATCCATTTTATACTCCATTCTCCATTTACCTCTATGTGTCTTAACGGGGCGGCTTGTTTGTAAATGTGAGGAATTAGAAAAATCCCACTGTAGCATTTGATCAATTTTGTTTAGAGCAAAAATACAATAAGCACCAATCAGACCATGGTAAAAAAAAAGTAAAAAGAGCATGTCTTTTATTTACAGTCGGCAGAAGGCAGAACAAATTTTTCAAAACGCTGAAATTTATGAGGTAACTCTAACCTAGCCTCTCGTTTATAATTCCGAGAAAAAAATAATACCATGGCTTTAATCAACTAATATTTAAATTGTAGGAGCACTGAATGTTAAAAGGAGCGATAGCCCAAAGAAAAAATTATTATGGTTTTCGATAATTCTCGATTAACGATCTTCAACTTTCGTTGGAATGCCACTGTAGGTCAAACTTTCCATTTCACTTGAAACTCACAAATTTGTTGCGCAGTCAATGATATAAAACGTATCTAAATGACACGTTTGAAAACGTGTCTAAATGACACCTATTAAATGCTATCTATTGGGGCTATCGATACTGTCGACGGTATATAATTACAGACGAAATTTACATGCCCGTTCTGCCTAATCTTATAGATTAGCCCGTCGCATTTAAATATGATCACATGATTAAAGAGGCAAGGTAATAAAACGTAATTATGTCGTCATTCATCAACTCAAAATTTATGTCACCCTTTTCATGCTAATATCGATTTCCATTGACCAAAACAAATGTGACTAGCAATGAAAATATTCATCACTACAGGGACTGTACCCCTCTTGCAGTTCCAGGGAGCCCGTATGGCTCGAATAAACGAGAGCCCGCGACGAAAATCGAACCCAGGACCGCAGCACCGCAGTCGGTTGCAATGCTGACTGAACTACGACGATGATTAGATAAAGACAATTCAGAAAAAGAAATATATAATTACATAAACGATTTTAGGCATGTCCCTCAACAATCGAGATATATCAACATATATTTGTCCAATTATATAAAAATATGCGCCTCTCACATATTGCCATAGCAACACGAGGGGTACAGAATCTCCTGTGACGCTATTCACTAAAGTAATCAGGAATAATAAAAAACACACCTGACCACAAACATGGTCCTAGACATTGATTGACTCGTCGTTGTTCGTAACAGAAAATTTAAAAACAGTGTGGACGGTTGTATCTTTTAATAAAAAAGACAATTCAGCTGCCGTCCTAGAGGTGGTAACCTGTTTTTTTTTAATATATGGCGGCCGCATTGCAAACTTAAAAACGCCATTTCCAATTTAAACTACAACTATCCAAGCCCGCCTTACTTACCCAATCCGTGCGCATGGCATGCCAACTAGAAACTAATGTGATTGGTTCTATCGCACACGTGTTGGCTCATGAGGGGCGCGCCAAATAGGAAATATGAAAGGATCGATAGACACGGGGGCGGGGGAGAGTGTAGGTGGTGGGGGATAGAATGCTGACGAAATTGTATCGGCCGATTCGATTTCAGTTACTAATTACATTGGGCGTCCTTCGATGTGCATCCGATCGTACGATTAACCGAATCGCCGTGTACAAGTACACCCTGCTGAGACCTTCATTTAGTACCTAGTACCCGCATTGAAGTACCCCAGGAGGCTTATAGACCAGGAAGATTAGACTTTGACCCGGACATGTAATGTAACAAGTTGAAAATTGGTGGAAATGTTCATAAAAGTGTTCTGATTGATTTCCCAAAAATCCATTTTGGAAAAATGGCGCCCAAAATCAGTTTTTGGCCCCTCACTCAGTTGCTGTAAGTTTTAGAGAAAATTATTCAATGTAAACGTTGTAGAGAATACCACTAGCCGCGAATTTGATTTCGTACATAACAAAAGTATGTGGAAGAACACAGTTTTCCAGTGCCCCGGGATCGAATGAACGAGAGCCCGTGCCAGGAATCGAACCCGGGAGCGCCGCACCAAAGACGCACAAAAGTGTCAATTGAAAATACTCTTATGATTAAATTTTGACCTTGACTGTCTTGATAAGTTTATTCTGGTGACAGCGAATTGCTTCACAGACCGAATTACATGAGAATGATTGACATCGAAAACACATGTCAAAATATAAATCTTTTTCTGGTGACTTCAGTGGGGTTTTTTCAAAGTTCTGATTAGGATACACAAATAGATGCAATGAGACGTAATGATAGTAGACCTGTGGAGGCGGCAACTCGTTTAATGAATTTTAACAACTATTTAATTTTAAATGTTTCTTTTTAGATTTTTTACTAGGAATTCCGGTTGATTCGATTCAAAGGCAAAAGTAAAAGAAAAATTGGACGAAAAAGTAAACGAGGATTTGGCTCTTTTACCGCTAGGGGAGCCAGCGGTAGCTTACTAACTGGGTAGTCCCCGCCAAAAGTCACGAACAGCATTATGGCTCTGCGTGACGTGTGACTGTTGTCTGACAGTTAGGAGGGAGAATCGGCAAAAAAACACACTCGAATTAAGCTAATGGTATTACGACCGACACTCGTACATACGACACTAATAAATTCAATTTTTTTCGACAAAAAAGAGCTGGAGGGGGTGAAATATGAATTGAATTATTGGGAACGCATCAGGGGAAAATGACATTTAAAAAAATGGACACGTCATTATACGTCATCCTCTTGTGAGGATGATGCTGACAGTGTAGTCGAGTATAGTTGAGTTGACTTCGGGGCAGCGTCGAATGTAAAAATACATGGTTGCCCCTGGAAGGTGTTTAAAAAAAAACATCTTCCTGCACAATTACCTGGTCGCCCCTGGGACCCGGGTGTTAAAATAAGACATATTCTTCCGTAATTGGTTATTTTATTTTTTTTTATTCCGGATCACTGTATTGAATAACACTTCAGGAGGTTATTGTACCCCACGCGTCGCTGCGGCGATATATGAGGGGCACATTCGAGTACCACAGAATCGAATAAACGAAAGCCTGCGCCGGGAATCGAACCCGGACCACCGCTTAGTAGTCTATTACCATGGCCACTGAACCACGGAGGCCGCACTAATACCCCCTGATACGTCCGTATTTTGTTTTAATGACATTCAATGATCGTCATCACTGAAGCGAATATCACAACAGGCGATTGTGTACCCCTCTAATCGCTTATTAAGTAATTAAGGAGGGGCACATTTTCACCGGTACCTCTGGATCGTATAACAAAAGCCCGAGTCGGGAATCGAACCCAGGATCGCCGCACATATGGCTATTTGACACCCGTCATAGATTCGTCCTTGGCATATGGGTATATATTAAAGGTGTAACTGTCAGATAGCGATGTATTATTCAGGGCAAAACCGGGTCAAATTTCTAGCAAAAAAAATATTTTTTCTTTAAGAACTTAAGGTTAATTAACCCGCATGAAAATGCACCAACCCAGAATCTCCCGCCAAAATAACGACTGACGCAAGTACATAATTACACTGCATTCTAATTAATGTGAAATGAGAGAAATTAAGATACCCTTTCAGGCGCTATTTCTCAAGCGATCCGATCACGGTCACGCTTCTACGCCTTTTAAAAACGACTTATAACCCTTCAACAGCACGTTCGATATTCACGAATATAGCGCCGCCTACAATATAATGGAAAACCCAAAATTGGACAAAATAATGGAAACAACGCCATTTGCTCACCGTGAATTTGATCTCTTCTGGCCACACGCGTACAAAAGGAAATGTTTCCATTATTTTGTCCAACCCAATCGAAAGAGTGGACAATGTATACACAGGTCCACTCTTTCGACGCCTCCACAATCTACAGATGGGGATTATGTCCACTTCCTTGGCATAATACCGTTATCTTTGGCTAGCACGCTCTCTAACATGAAAACTATGGCACGGTGTAGTTAATTTTTGTTTCAAAACTGTGATCAGAGTTACACCATGCGCCACAACTGATTTTAGTGAAATCCCCAATAAATTACTGTCAGCGTCGTGCCTGCTTACATTTGCTGAGCTTGATCGCCGATCTCAGCATGACGATCGCGCTCCAAAATTTACATTTGTGAAGCTTGATCGTTCTTTCACAATGTGCTGAACATTTCAATTATTAATATTCGAATATTACATGTTACACCTCTTGTCATTTAAATGATTAAAAAACGTGACTTCTTTTGCATTCGAAGCTAGTGGGAAAAAAATCCCTTTTATTAATGAAATTGTTGGGATAAATTAAATATTACATGAAATGAAAAATACTGAATAAATTAATAAAACCAGTAAAATAAAGTCCGAGGAAACAAAAAACACGAGCTTTTGGTTGAAATGCCTTCTTCGTTGGAATATTAGACATTTCTAACCGTTCAGAACGTGATTTTTTCTCTTTTCATTTTTATTTTGTTGTTTAATGGCACGGAAAAAGTTTCAGGTTCTTTTTGAGAAGGAACAAGGAACGGCCGGGTTTCTTTAAAAAAAAAGAACTAAGAACGGCCCGGTTCCTTTCAATTTGCGTAGGAACTGAAACGGGAACTGGTTCCTTTTGTCATTGGAGGAACGGAAGCTGGAACGGGTTCCGTTTTCAAGTACGCGTCCATGTACGCGAATAATGCACTAATTCGTAGATAGCGTGGTCTAATTATAACGACAGGATTTTCGATATACCAGCAGCAGTAATGGCACAGTGCCCTACCCTAAAAGTGCGCACGTCTTTTTCGCCAAACACGGGAGAAACAAGGTAATGAGATACCGTCACAACAAAAACATGTTATCCGCGTACGGCGTCCCAGGGATTCCGTAATTGCCGTATCACATTTTGTCGTACGCCTCCAATTATCTAATACATTGTATTAGGTTACCCAACGTTCCTACGAAATCTGGCGTACAAGAACGTTGATATACCTGATTGCTAATAATCGTTCGCCTATTATTAGCATTTGTAAAACAAGTATCCTGTATACATTTATCTATCGAACCATTTGCGAATAAGCTATTGCATATACTTTATGGCAGACGTTTCATACATGTTAGACCTGATCTTGTTGACCGTTCCAGGTCATCAAAGAACCCTTATGGTGGATTAATCGCCCCAATATTTGCCTTCGGTTAATCAATAGATGGCGTTGTCATCGACAACACGCCAACACAGTTGTCAATTAGGATTTTATGTTCATTATAATTTCGAAACGGATAATTACAATTTTTATTTTCGATAGTTTCCGTCAACAAGAGAAGTCACTACAGGTACGATAACAGTTGCGATATCGATACGCGATATCACTATCGACATTTCCAAATAATAGCATGGCGCCAGTTAGTTAGTGCAAACAGCCAATGGTGGTCGCCAGCTCTGTGGGGGAGAGGGGGGCATCTCAATATGTCGATTCGCGAAAAGCCTTTTTTCGCTATACTTTTAATCTCAGAACATATTTGCATTTTCTCATTTCCCCTCCTCCCTCCCCTCCTGCACCACTTCACGCATGCGCGGGTCCATAAAGAGCTCAAAACCCTAAGGGGGAGTCGGGGAGTGTCGAGGTCGAATGAGAGATTGATGCCGCGCCATCGCCATGGCTGAAGCGAGAGCATTCAGTCAGCGGGTGGGTTGGGGGTGGGCAGGGGCCAAAGACCAGGTCACGGACTATAGTAGCCAATATCATTACGATCCGTGTAGCTGAGTGTCTATGGCAACAGACTGCTGAGCGGGGTGGTCACGAGTTCGATTCTCGGCGCAGGCGCTTTATTCGATCCTGGGGTACTGGTGAAAATGTGCCTTTTATGTACATATTGACTAAGCAACACGAAGGGTACAAAATATCTTGCATTGATATTCACTCAGGAAGGGGGATTTCCCCAATTATAGTAAAACAAATTACTGCTCTATCTCAATATCGAAATTATATCAGGATTTGTAACTTATTTTAATTCCCTATCTTGCATATTTTATCGACAAATACAAATGTATCATCGACGTAAAGAACCAATTCAGGATATCAATTTGTATTGTTCTATTTCTCCTCGTGTTGATTTGGCAACGCCGAGGGGCATATTTTCGTCAGTACTTAGGGATCGAGTAAACAAAAGCCAGCGCAGGAAATCGAACCCGGGGCCACCGCGCCGCAGCGGATCCATCAACATAATACGTCCTGATTTTTATGTTCACTTTAACACTTTTAATTAAAAAAAGTTTTTACACCAGTCTCAAAACCCTACCTACAGGAGTCGACTTGGTAACCTTGCCTTGGAATGGAAACTTTTTTGATTGATTCATAAGTGTTGTCTGAGTTTGCCGAGTTTTATTAAAATCCATTCAGCTATTATGTTTCCAAAAAAAAAATGATTCCACAAAATGATTTGAGAAACGTATTGAGCGCCCCTAATATTTAAAAAAATCTCTCACAGCATATGGGAAGTCCTTAACAAATCAACGTTATTTTCTCACAAAATAGTCATAATTTTCTATTCCTAAAAATAAACATGCAAACAAATTATATAGCAGCCAATGTTTACGCTGTGCCATCGGTGATTGCCTACCGATAAGGGGCATCCTTAAAAAAACGCAATGGCGCAAAATGACCGCTGATACGATCAGTCTTTTGTAAATCGCCTCTACAAATTTAGTAGTTTAGAATGCGCCATTTTTATTTTCCCTTATCTCCTTAAACACGATTTTTTTTAGACAAACTACGTATTCAAAATAGGACCAGCGTAAAACGAACGATATAACGTACGCGGGCGCAAACGTTTCAGTTTGCCCAGGGGAGCCGCACCTTAACACAAACCCCCGTTGGCGAGCTCGCCCCCAGACTTGAGTTTTCATCCGTTTCGCGGAAAAATCCATCGGCGAGGTCGCATGTAATCAGATATCAAACTTCCGTTAATCACCGTCTATATATGCAGCAGTGCTTCAAATATGGGAGGAGGAGGAGGAGGTTATATAGATGGGATGGGGGGGGTAGGGGGGGTAGCACATCGATCAGTTCGTCGATGCTGCTCTGAGCGGATCGGCTGGCCAATCAGCGCTTTCTGCGCCAAGTTACGTCATCGCAACAAACAAAAAATCAAAAAGTAGTTTGATCACGGAATCACGTACGATGATTTTTTTCACTTATTTTGTGAGTTTAAACGGTCGAATCGATAAGAATACAGTTTTCGGACTAATCGAACCGAA
This sequence comes from Melogona broelemanni, assembly GCA_033995665.1. Taxonomy (NCBI): domain Eukaryota; kingdom Metazoa; phylum Arthropoda; class Diplopoda; order Chordeumatida; family Chordeumatidae; genus Melogona; species Melogona broelemanni. The sequence goes on along the minus strand of JAUJYS010004468.1, from coordinate 3,611 downwards.
CGTTCCACATTGCAATTTCAACTTCATTGTCCAATGAATAAATTATATAAAATACGTGTATTAAAAATACATTAGTACAGATTGGATTCTATTTCAGGACATCTGAAACCAATAGCTGATACCATAACCATTCCACCACTTCAAACTTTTAGAGATTTAACGTTTGTTTTGAAGAAAGTACTCTCCTTTAAGGAATATTGAAATTTTGACGGATCCTCGTCAAAACCTGATAGATGAAATATTCCATTAGACTAAGCTACGCAAAAAAATCAGCTCTCTAGAACGTGCGAAAGTTAGTCAAAATGGACCTCACACCAGTTGGAACAAGACAGACACGACAATCAAGGTTGCGGTCAAGTTGAGTAAAAGCTAAAACATCATTTACCGATGGCGCTTGAGCCAACCATTCGGGAACTAATTGCATCTGTACCTGCGATTTGCAAAGCGTTTGACCCCTCCCAACAAACAGAACATACTTTGAAACGTCACGAATCCGATCACCGCCTATCGATCGCCACGGATCGGCAACGTTGAAAAGACCAAAAAACAACACGCCGCACGCAAACACAAAACCTAAAATACCCGCAAAAAACAAAAAAAACACCCAGACGACCGTACCGAAAGTATACGTGAGCGCAGCCTATATAGCGAAGAATAAGTAATATGAGCTCGCACGCTTCCTATCCACTCACAATGAGTATTACGCTGTATGGTGGCGGCAGCAGAGGCGGTTGCTACCGCTATACAGTATATAGGCGAGCACTTAAAACCAACATCACTTAGACTGAGAGAGAGAGAGAGAGAGCAGTTTGCCCCCTGGCAGTATGCGTGCCGACAATGTATTTCCTATATTGACTTTATCCTATTTATCAACACATTTCCCAATCCGGGCACGCGTAGTGGTTTACCCTCCCCCTCTCCCACCTCCCTACGTTTGCACGGACGAACGCACGAACTTCTTCCTAAGACCTCACATACTACGTAAGGATCAAATTACACGGACCTTTCAAATACCTAATACCTTATTTTTCGCTCCACCCCTGAATCCGAATCTCCCCCATTCCCTGATTTCAATATAAAAGGCGATTTTTAAATAAACTTCGAGCACCTCTGTGTGATCCACGAGGAAGAAGACGCGAAACCTGGTCAGTACGGATCGAAGGTAGAATTACGCGTCCCCACTAAGGAGTCACACTGTCTGTATTTAATACGCGAGTTTCATATCCAGATAGCAACTGAACAACTATCTGCATTTATAACGTGAATTATGAAAAATAGGATGTATCATACGATTTGGCGTCAATATGTTTTATAAATAACAACATTAATCCAAATGTTGCCGTTTCTAATCCATGAAAGTCAAGGATAAACAACCTTTAACAAACGAGTTTTATTACACGTTGGAGCTTTTTTTTTGCTTTCATCTTATTAACATAATTCAGATCTGGTTTGTTGGTCTCGCAAAAATTAGGACACGCGCGTTATTTTAATATCAGTGCCTCAGATAATACTGGCACTATAGATGTATTTTCAAATGGTCTTGACTAGTTGATAGACGATCACTTACCTTTTTACTTATAAAATGAAAGTGGGATCGAGCTCCGAATCGGATCAAAACAGATGAAATGGCAACAATGGTCTGGAGGCCGAAATGCTGTTGAGTGGGCTGCAAAAAAAAAATAAATAAAGAATAAAAAATAAGACTAAATACATGTATAATAAAATTGTGCAAAGAAATGGTACACAAAATTTCTGATAACACCGGATGAAAATTCAACCCACACATTAAGCGATCACATATTTTTTTACAACCGGCCTATTATTTAACTTGGTTTGGTCGAGTTTGTTTTGTTTGCATGTTTGTTTCAACTTCTTTGAGATCCTTTTTAACCAATTTTCAAACGTAAAAGAGAGCTGAAAATTTTCGTACTTGTGAACACCCGATTTTGCCAGAGATGCACATTGGATTACTGTAGAGACTGATTTGCTAGCATCTAAAACTCAGGCTACTCAATATAGTCAAAATGAAAAGAAAAAAAAAATCATTTTCAGAGAAATAGCTCGCGGATGTCATCGAAACGTCGAATAGCGAACGTCGGAACTGAAAAAATAAAAAGGTAGTGATAAACTTGTGTAGAGGATCTACGAGTTTCGTACGGAAGAAATCATCTCTCCCCTTCCCATTTCGCTTTACTTCGAACGATTAGAATGCCAAGGGCTTTGGGGTCGACGTATAGCTGACCACTCGGCTCCTGTTCCCTTCGTCCATAGACGTAGAAAGTGAAGTGGGAGCGTCGACAACGTCAAGAGCGGTTCTGAAGACGACCGGCCAAAACAAACAACCCAACCAGAGTCCCTATACAGACCGTGTACGAGTACAACGAAACGAGACTCGGTGTCTCTCTATACGCCAGTACTGCTCGGCACATTACTGCGACTTATTGAGCTAGCCTCACAAGAGTGTACGCATAGCGGGGGCCAAGAACGATAAGCGGAAAATATGTGAAAAAAGGTTGTGCCCTCGGGGTGATTACTCACCCAGCTGGTTAGTTAAATTCTGTGAGGTTGATTAGGTTGGGGTAGGTTGGTTGAATTAGTTACATACCGGGTAACATACGATTAGGTGACGATAGGTTGGTTAGATTAGTTAAATTCGGTTAGGTTGGTTTGGTTCGGTTGATTTTTTTTGGTAAAATTTGTTTCACTGTGCATGTGACACGGGGAGTAATTTTGTTGTCAGGCAGATGGAGCCTCGTTAGTGTGGATACAGAAAGATGTTATTTTCACTATGCGCACCTTTTGCAATGGTACGGAATTCGCATTAATGCCTCGTGCAGTAAAAACTTGCACAATAAAGACATGGAACCGAGTAATACGACGTGAAGGGCAATGTGCCCAGGACTACAGTCGGCAGCCCGCTGGCTGTTTGCTTGTGGCCGTCGGATCGGGTAATGGGTAACGTCAAGTGGTGGGAACATGGGCGACGCAATCTCGCGATTTTTTTCATTACTTTTCGGCGGTCGATGTGGTCAACATCATTTGCAAATAAATGTATTTTTTTTCTCGAGAGGATTTGTGGCGAGAAAAACAATGGGTGCTGGGTTACTACTTTGCAATGCCATTTTTTTATTATTACGGATCACTGTAGTGAATAGCACTACAGGAGGTTATTGTACCCCTCGTGTCGCTGTAGCAATGCAATTTCCCACCACCTCTCAAAAGAAAATTATTTGAAGCCACGGAATAAACTAAATGGGTGATACTTTTATAAAATTGAATAGGAGTTTCAAAATACGGTTATTGATAATCAAATGTTTTTTTAACTACAACATCACTGATTCCTATGTGCAAAGTTCTTGAATAATATGTACGAAAAATAAAATTTAATAAATAAAACAAATAAATATCTAAATTTAAATTGTTTAAATTAAAATTTAAACTAACGTCGCTTTAAAATAAAAAATAGTATTCTTATGATTAAATAGTCAATTTTATCGCTTGGCGATGATAATAATCAGCATACGCTAGCTTTACTTTACCACGAAAATAACTTTCACCCTAACCCCCCCCCCCCCTCCCTTTCTCCTTCTTTATTCTTCAATCAGACCGCT
>JAUJYS010004467.1:0-11938 GCA_033995665.1 Melogona broelemanni | reverse complement strand
CTTCACTTCGACGAACTTTCATCATATCATCGCAGATTTATTTCTACGATACTATATTAATTTATATTTGTTTATCAACGTACATGTATGTCAATCCATGGATAGCACATACCACCAATTAACTGTAGCGGAAGTTTTCTAAAACGCAGAGGGTATATGGAATCATTTTATTTAAACCTCTCGTTCAAAAAAAAAAATGTTTTGCAACTGGATGGAATGAAACAAAACTGAAATGTTCTGTTCCAAGGAACGGGTTCCTTTTCTGAGGAACTTTGGAACGCCTAGGTTCCTTTTCATAGGAAGGAACGCTTGATCTGGATTCGGTCATATTTTTTAGGAGTTGAAACGGATGTGAAACTGTATGCAGAACATTTAAATAATTAATTCGCAAATATTAAATATATATATATTTGTTTTAAATATTTAAAAAAATAATTGCGCTCGCATTCAAGCTCACGGGGAAAAATCTAATTTACTAAATGAAATGTTGGAATAAAAGAAATTTATTGATGTTTTCTTTAGTTAAGAAAGTGGTGAAAGTATTCGTTTTTAATTTTAATTTTTTAATCGAATGAACGGACAAGTTCCAGGCTTCTTTTAAAAAGGAACTAGGAACTGTTAAGTTCCTTTCAATTTATGTGGAAACTGGACCTGAGACGGAACGCTTTTAATAAGAACGAACCCAACACTGAATTCACCGTGCCTTTAGCCGCTTCATATCAAGTATATTAATTTGGCCTTTTTTTAACGCGTATCCGAACTTACTTTCCGGAGATCTCTCGTTCCAATTAGATTGCCGATAGTGCCGTCAGGTACCATGTTGTAGAGACTGCGGCGTATGGCGCTAACCTCTTAATGATAGACGCTCGGTAGCAATTGTCATGGACGTTGAGAGAGAGAGAGCGAGATATTACCGCTCTCCGAGAAATCCCGTTCTAATTTTGGGGCCGAGCAAATCGGTCCGTCATTGACACATTTGGCGCCCCGGCTCTTTTCGGTTTAATATACGCGTAAATACAAAGGATTCGAAGTTGTTTGTTTAACAAAAAAATAGAGGTGGGGGGGTAGGAAGGCAACGTGCGATAATTGCTTATGAGCATACCTGGGGATTATCACAAGGTGGCGAAATTTGCGTGAATGAGTGAGGCCTTCTTTTTTTAACGGCAAATTTTGCACGGCTGTCATATATATATTCGACGTGCTGTAACGTACTTAAAGGATATCATCTGCGTGAGCTCACGTTTAAATTAGTTGATAAAAATTGAGAGAAACGTATCAGGATCGAACCTAAAGAAATTAAAGATAGTATGGTTCATAAACAATGGACCAAAAACGTACAGAAATTTTTTTTAACAAAACATTTTTGCTTTGTAAGATAACATGTATCTTTTACTGCCCCTCGCCAAATGTCTCTTCGTTGGCGAGGTGAGGGGCATAACGCGTTGCCTTTGTGCAATTTGAAATTTAAAAAAAAAAAACTATGTTTTTCAAATCGGTTGAAATTTTGTTTACAAATAAAGAAAACTAATATACAATTTGTTTTGAACGTCCTCGTTGCTATTTCTAGAAAGAAACGTTGGAACGACCTGGTTCCTTTTTTGAGGAACGTCCAATGATTTAGGACGTTCCATTAGATACAAAATGAAAAAATGACGACACGCTATTATTATTTGTTTATCTGACTAAAAAGGCTTGCAACTTTGGTAATTGTCAAGGAATTTGTCGGGGAATATAAGGATAGTTATTTGCCATCCAATTTGTTCTGAAATTGCGTGCCGATCGTGTAAATGACTTTATTTTCAAGTCGAAGGAGCATCCTCGTTCCTTTTTTTAGGAACGAGGAACGTCCTTGGTCCTTTCTTTATGGAGGAACGAGGAACAGGAACAAGTTCCTTTTCAGAAGGAACGTACCCAACACTAGCTTAGTTCATTGTAGAAATTTGCGTCTTGTGATTTGAATCACATACATGTATATGTGTACGAGAAGGTATGTGATAGAAATCTTAAGTGTTAAAAATAACTTTTTAAAAAGCACATTTTCAAAGCTTTTGAATATCTGATTTGGCGTTTAGCAACCACTTTCTCCAACTTACTAAAAAATTGTTATCTCAATCCTAGATTGGACTGGTAGGGTGTAGCCAGGTTTTTCATCTGATAAATAGGTGTTGGGTCTGCTGCGAACGGGGGGGGCGTATATCGTTGGGCAACGTGACCTGTTTCGTTTCGTCTGTTTCTTTTGTTTTTGTGAAAGCGCTTTGATTTTGCTCCATCTACAGTATTTTTATCAGGGCTTTCGAATAAGCATTATCTTGCTCGCGTTCTCTATCTCTCCTCCCGACTTACTTGAAGGGTGTGCGTGTTGTCTTGTTTATCCCGAAGAAGAATGGGCATTGATAATGTCTTTTTGTAAACCGCCATTGTTTCTCTTTTTTTCTCTCTCACTCACTTTTTTTTCCCGTTGTGCATTTATTTCGTCGTCAGGTTTGGATAGATCTGTTGCCAGATCCAACAGAGTTGTCTTTCGAAGCTTGACGATGCGCGATGATAACGAAGAACAATCGATAAGTCATTAATCGGCGCGAGCAAATAGTATTTAGGTTTTACTCCACGGGTATCGATATTCCGAGTTCGATAATTGGAACTTTTTGTTTGTCTTTTTAAAAGAAGTGGCCTATATTTTTGACAACAAAAAATAACCGTGACGTTTGTTAAAGAATGGGATTGATCTGAATTGGTCATACTGGTTGATAACAAATGCTCGAGACGACAAATGTTTTGGCGACGACAAATGTTGGCGTAAAAAATGGCTGCGCTATAAGTAGTTTGAAAAATAGAAATACTGTTTTATTTTTTTGTTTGTATTCGAAGAAGTATTTTCAAAGTTACCTTTTTGCCATTTTTAATAATTAAAAAATTCACAAAAAATAACAAAATAAATGGTGAAAAAATCGACTTCAGAGATCGTACCTAGAAAGTCAAGCTAAGTCATGACAGTCAAGCAAAGTCAAGCTAAGTCATGGAAATCAAGGAAGTGAATTTTAATCAGGATAAATCAGGGGAAACTCGTTCGAAAGTATGGAAAGTCTGGAAATGTCAAGAAAAAAATTACGATTTGTATTGGAAATTTTATTATTCATCTAACAAGCTTTCTATTTAATATGAAGCATCTAAAGGCATATTGGCATTAGTATTTTTTTAATAAATTAATCGTGTAATCGATTAATCATATATTAATTAATCGATAAATTAATCGTTTTAATAAATAATCGTAAATTAAGGTTTATTTCGTTCACATAACGACATTTTATTACATTTTGTGAAGGTCTATTCTATTTTTTTGTGATATAGTAATTGTGTTATTGCACACAAAGTTTTCAATGAAACTAAAAAAAAAACCGTCCACAATCTTTTTCTGTTATTGGTTACAATTTTTTCTATTTTTTTTACAGCAATTTTACTGCAAGTGTTGTCGTAAAAGTTCCCGCCTATTCCGTTATGAAATGCATTGATCCCAATCTCTTCTACAAGCAATATAATTAGCTAAGTTTTTTTAAGTGAGCTCTGTTAGTTGCCAAGTCACGTTTGCCTACAACGTTCATATACTCTTTTTTTTTTTTCGTTTTAAAACTTGAAAGGTGGTCTCGTATCGTCGATATACAGTATCTGTTCCCGTTTAATACCGGTCTAGTGGACATGACATTCGAAATAGGCGATCGCGCATCGCAACTTTGAAATTGTGTTTGTCACTGCAGCGAGTGCATTGGCACGTACTGCGGCGTTGGTGAGGTTCGCTTCGCCGGTTAACCAATTACATAGTCCGGCTGTTTGGTCGTTAATCGGTTTCACGACGCGCGAAAAAAAAGTGTCTCACTGAAAACGGAATAATATGCCTGCCTATAGACGAGATCCGCTAAGTATGCCGATTTCTACAGACAATTGACGCTGGCTTAATTGTTTCAATTTCGTTTCGGTCGGGCGACCACCCGTGGAGACGTTTTCGTTTTTGGAATTGAATACGAAGTTCTTCGAGTTTCAGAGTTTTTTTTTCATTTCACCGCTAGGTTCTCGTCGACGAGAGTAGAATGAATTCAGGGGAGATGCGCCAATGGCGTAGTAGTTAGTGTGTTTGATTACTGTACCCGGGGTCGCGGGTTCAAATCCTGACCGTGTTTTTCGGTATTTTTCGGACGAGTGACTTTTGTACGACATTTGTACTGAAAGTAAATGGAACCTTGCCTTTCCTGGGAAAAGAACTTGGAACTTTTTCGTTCCTAAAGGACCTATGGCGATTTGCGGACACAGATCAACATCTTTAGCAATAATCTGTTTGATGCTGTAAAATTGTCCGCTTGGTAAATTGTACACGTAAAAAATTGAAAGTTACGGCAAAATGACATATAAAAGGAACCTCAGTTCCACTCCCTAAAAAAAAGAACTAAACCGTTCCTAACGTTCCTACCTAGGAAAATAGACTTAGGGTTTCTAAGTTGTGGAACAAAGAAACTAGTTCCTAGGAACTGAACTTTTCCGTTCCGTTCGTATAAAAATACATAATAACTAAGTTCCTCAAAAAAGGAACCAGTTCCTAGGAATGGAACCTTTCCGTTCTGTTCGTACCACTTTTAACCACTACGCCAGACGGCGTCTCTCATTGGTATTCCGGTTGAATTAAAGTAAAACACATTTAACATGTATTTTAGAAGGGACAAAAACCATAATATCCCGACTAACCTAATAACGCCTCCGTACATGCAAATGTGAACTCAATCGCTGCCAGCACTTTCTCCTGGCAGGTAGACAGACGGGCATTAGTACCGTGAATACCTAAGTGAGTTATTCTCTGCCAAATATTAATGGAAGCCTCCTGTTGCGCTTTTCACGGCATAAAAATGGGCTCAAGTGAAGTGATTTTTTTATACTTAAAGAAGTGAACAACATCAAGGTTGTAATTATTCATTTCATTTCGGTCGAGCGTATATATACATTGGCGGAGGTTGCGGAACCCCCTTTGTGTGTGAGTGCTCGTGATTCGGTATTCATGCACTGTAATTTCTACGTTATTTTTTATTTTGTCCATTGTCTAGCGGGGGTAGATTATTCGTATCTGGAATGCGAAACTAGGTCTCTCTCTCGCAACGAGTTGCGTTATGCATCTGTAGACAGTGTTAGATAGGAACGGGAGCGGAGAACGTCCCGTTCCAAGGAACGGGACAATTTCTGTGGAACTTTGGAACGTCTTCGTTTTTATTTCTAGGAAGGGACGTTTGGAACCTATTTTTTTGAGAAGCTGGAACGGAAGTTCCTTTTTACTGTGTACAGAAAACATATTCCGTTTTGGTGTGCGATGGTAATTTTTGTGGCCTTCCATTTAACCAGTGGAGAGGCCGCTTATCTGATGAAAACTTTGAATATGATTTGTTATGATGTACAATTTGGTTATAATTGAATATTTAAGATTGCATTTTCAATTATGTGTTTCTTTTTATTCATTTTTTGTAAGTTCGAAGGAACTAAGCGGTTCTCGTTCATTTCTAAGCGGAAAGAGGAATGGCTAAGTTCCTTTCGTTTTCTTTTTTAAAATTTACTTTTGGTTTTTTTTTTTACTCGAAAACGCCAAAACGTTTCTCATTACTTTTCTAAGAGGAACGAGGAACGTCTTAGTTCATTTCATTTTATCTGGGAACGGGAACTGGAACGCGGCCCTTTATTCTATACAACCTGACAGTATTTGTAGAGAGTTTAAGTCTGCCGATACTAAAAGAATCATGAGGTTGAGGTGTATGCTTTCGCCGTTTATACACTGCTAATCGTGGCTGGTTTAATTGTGTCGCCATTGTCGTGAATATCGGTGACATGCAGTGACTTGCATCATTAGTGATGGACGCTGCGCTGTATCACACGGTGGCGCTCATTTCGTCTTGGTTCACCTAATCCAAATTCACCAATATGAGCGCTAAGAAAAAAGGTGATTGTAAAAAAATCACTCGATGATGTCGTCAGTATTATTAAAATGAAAAATTGATTCTCTTAAAAACCACTAGGAGTCAGAACTATCGTATCACAGATGCCATATAGTTGCAGTACGGTTTTCAAAGAGAGAATTTTTAATGACGGCAAAAGTGTCTTGTCCAGAAAAAGAGTCTCGTAATTAAATGGTGCAAAAAATAAATTTACCTATAAATAATATTTTCTAAGAGACAACCACACAACCCATGTTGCTTTACGAATAGATCGTCGTTTGACGCTTTGCGATTTGTACATTACTTTTTGTACAGGCAGACTTCATTAAAACCTCCGCATTCCCCGATACAACCAGTAATAAAAATCCGTTAAGTATAGGTGCTTGTTCCGCGAGCAGCGTTTGTTGTAATGGGTACCCAGTCGTGCGAATAATGATTCAAACTGGGGAGCTATTATCCGCTATATCCCCCCATTATACACACGTGAGCTCAAAATATGGCGCGCTTTCTACGCTCGTATCGTGAGTAGTGTTATAAGATTGTTTGTAAGAGTCGATCTAAATTGTGCAAGGGCAACCAAAAGGGTTTTTGAGAATGAGATCGAGAGCAGTTACCTTCGTATTTCCACCTTCGTTTCGTCTCCGCTTAACAACACCTGACATTTACATTGTGAATTATGGACATTGTACAAGTGTAGCCGAATTTTTTATATTTTCAATTCTGTCATACAAATGAGCTACCCGAGGTCGACTCAATATGCTTGCCGTTCATTAAAATGATGCATTTCGATGTAAACGCTTTAATTTTTGATTTGCAGCGTGCTTTGATCAATAGTCGGTAGCTTAAACCAAAGAGAATAAATATACTTTTACCGCGACTTTTCCATTTTAACACGGATTTATAAAAATAGCGCGAGTAGCTTGTAACCTAACCATACCATTTTCTAGATGTTATATACTCTTATGGACATTTACGCATATATATCACCTCTTCGAGGCTAAGGGGTAGTTTACTCCCCCAGGATACCTGTCCGGTACCGAGGGTGAAGGCGGTGAGAAAAGCAGTTTTGCCGCCAACCCCAACCCAACTCGTTGTGTTGCAAAAGCTTTAGGTGAGTTTAAGCTATTGATAAAATCCTCAACAACAGAGGAAAAAAAAAGGTAACTTCTTGGATAACAATGTTTATTATAGTCGGAACCTTTAGTACAATTATGACGATGGTATGTGAATTGTATATGATTTATCTGCATTTAAACATGAATATTTATTCGTGACTCTTTCTGCTGGGCCACGCGATGTTTCTTTCCGTCCAACCGGCCTGTTTTCGCGAGCTCAGGCATGGACCCTTTTTTCATTCCAGATGGCCATCGTGCTGAGCCTGTGCTGGGCCGTGCTGGCCGGCACCATCAAGGGCGGCTCGTCGTCCGCCGGACGCAAGGGCCGTGTGCCCACCCCGTCCTCCACCTCCAGCGAGGAGGACTACTCGTCGTCGATCATCAAGATGCCGCGCACGCTCACCACCTCCGCCTCCCGTCACTCGCCGCTCATCGACGACCCCGACTACAACCAGGTGTCGCTGGATCCGCACCACGTGGCCTACGTCATGGAGAACCGCATGTACTACCACCGCATCCCGCATCAGCGTTTGGTGCTGCACTACGAGGATATCCGGGAATTGAACGGACTGCCGCGTCATCTGCTGGAGAGCATTCGGCCTTTCTTCCCCTTCTACGTGGAGTATTAGACGACCGAAGACATCGTTCCATCATTCTTTGAAAGATTTTGGCTGGCCTGGCTCTCGGATTTCGTGGTACGCGCGGACCAATATTTTTTTTCGATGATCTTTGCAAAGTATGTGGGGGCGTTTCCAAATATATATTTGCAGCTGTAGGTTCCTGCTGGGTATGTTAATTTTTAAACGCTCACGGATACCAAAGATATTCGAAAGAAAATCTTGATTGGGAGTTAAATTCGAAAAAAAAAAATAAGATTGATAAATGAAACTGTATTTATTAATTTATTCAAAAATAATATTAGTTATTGTTTAAATAGAAATATCAATTATTTTTCAAGAAGTAATTTTTTAATCTTTTACCTTATAAACCTAAGTCCAAGAAAATCCGACTTATTTCCGCAATAAAATTAAAATCTAAATTTAAACCATATTTATTTACTTATGATAAAAAATAAGCTATTTTTTTTCTACAAATTTTGATATTTTCCATAAAGGAAATTTTGATTTTACCCTGAAATAATGTTTCAGAATCCAAAATCAATTGTTTTAAAATTTTGGTTTTCTAAAAGGGGATATCCCCCCCTGATCAATTTTATTATTATTTTTTATATAAACCCATGGATCTAGCTATAGCTAGCTAATTCAAATACTGATAATGGTCGCCCATTGACCGAAACGAGAGGAGGGGAAACTCATTGCATCGAATCCATTCATTTGAGGCGGTTTACATTTGTAAAAAAATTATCGCGCGAATTAATTCCAATACTTTTTATGGAAGTATCATACTATTTCGACTGAAATAGAGATCAAGAAACTAAATTGAACGAAGATGATATTAATTGCAAAAAATATTTTTTGTGAGGTGCAGTTTTCTTTCAGCTGGAGATCCCTCTACCGTAGAGATACAGTTCTTCAAAATTGTTCAGGCATGGACAAATAATTCTAAATATTATAATAACCGAAAAAAAATTTGGAATACCGACTGACATATCACGTCGTGGTGCAGCCGTTGACGCTGAAAACGACTTTCCAACAACGACGAAAGACCTTATAAATAATCTCCTTCGAGAAGGCCTGTACCGGTACAGTGCAATAAGAATACAATTGTTGACGACTTCGCATTCGTAAAACAACACTGGTTGCGCTGCATATGCTTGGTGGAACTAGTGTTGCTTTACTGACGAGGTACCGACAAGCATCTTCAATAGTTATTGCGTAACAATTCACTTAATTCTCCTATTTATTTTTTTGCACAGGAAACCTGCAAAATTGTTGACTTGGGACAGTTTAAATACGCATTCCATTGCGTTCTTTTTTTGTGCAGCTGCCCTGCACAATTATCACGAGATAATTATTTCTGTTGTTAAACAGGTAACAACAATAATGTCGTAAATTGTTTTTTTTTAAATATAAATCAACTATGCCATGCGTACGACAAGAAGCTAGCAAGGTTTGTTGTAGAATGCAGTATTTCGAAATACAACCGTAGGTGCAAAATCGCGTTGAACAATGCGTGACGGTTGATGCCGTCCCACTTTACATAATTATTCATTGTTTCTATTTGATGATAATGATGATGCTTGTGTTTTATGTTGTAAATACATGTATGTGAAACTGTTTGTATGGTGTGTGAATTTAAATTCTACTTTTTTTTTTGAAAAAATAAAAACGAAAAGGTAGTTACCAATACACGAACGTATATTTTTTTTCATATTCTCTTATCGATTAAGATATCCTGGACCGTTTCTATCAATTCAAATGTTTGTTTATTTACCAGTTAGATGATTTTTTAATTGACGTTTATTTGTAGGAACTTGAAAACCGACAACGATACTGTAAGTTTGAACTTTCATTTTAAAATTTGATTTGTCGGATAGTTTGTTGAATCTGAATCGTGAGTGAATTGTAAAACTGATTTATACCTTTTTCGCGCATAACGTGTATTTTAATATATTTTGCTTTGCAGTTTTCATAAATTATCCAGGTTTTCCAGGAATGTCTCACAATGGGAAAAAAAAGCGTTAGAAGGATGTTATGAGAAAAAGGTAAATTCATTGTGAAATATTATTTAAATATTTGTTCCCATTAATTGTAATTGGTTTAATTTTATATGGCTTTATTTTAGATTTCACTTTGATTTAAGTAGAAATGATTCTTCGAACGGTAAGAAACAATAATTTTTAATTTCTATTTTTTTTTTATTAAAATAAAATACATGTATAAAATAATTTCACAGAAGACTACTGTAAAACTGCTTCTGATGTTTATCGATGACTATAACTTGTTATTCAGTATACTCAAATCATCCAATGATCTTTGAAATACATGTAATTGAAATACTGTTATTTATTATTATTATAGTTTAATTCCAATTCTTCTATTTTAGATTTCACATTGATCTACTTGTAAACGATAACAAAATCAACATTGGCACAAAAGAAATAACATTTTTAAACTTCTCTTTTAAGTAACTTTTGAAAAAAAAAAATCGATTGTTCGGATCTGTAACGCCTGGAATGTAATTATTTCCATTGTCACCACAGTTGATTAATATTTCAAAACCCATGTGTTTTTAACTAACATACAAAACGACCCGCCCTCCTTATGTAATTGCTCTAAACGACTTCAAGACTCTGATATTTTATGGCTATTAATTAGTTAACATTCAAGACGACTGCTCCGCCCTTTTTAATTACTTGTATTGAACGTCATCTATAAAAAATATGATATCGATTTTGATGTGTCGGCTATCTTGGACTGTCTGATTTTTATCAATTAATACATCGAACCATTCCCAAACTTTAACCTTGGAGTCTTGCCGACGCTTAGTCAAAGAAGGCGCTGGGTTAATGATCATTTGATACAATCCAAGAATAGAAACAGAACCAGTTCGGTTGCCACTGAGAATAATCGAAAAATTACAATCGATAATAACCGATTTACAGAATAGGTAGATCGTTTATTTTAAATTTTGATAAAAAAATACCTGCATTTTGTATTACTCATCAATGAAAACAAAAAATTTAAAACAATTTTTTATTGAAGAAAACGAAAAAGTTTGACGAAAAAATGTTTAATTTGTAGCAAAAGCTCTGAACACACCCAAAATCTAATATAATGGAAATCAATGCAAACGTTTTTAAAATGACTGTGGTTTCCATAGTTTACGAAATTGATGTTTGAGGGTGTTACCAAATTCGTTGTATATTGTTTCAGACGCCCTGATTTGTTAACTAAATTATTATCTCAATATCGGATTGTTTTGTAATGATGCTGTATATCCAACCCATTTTCAATATATTTTTTTTTTCAAAAACCGTGTTACCTGTTTAACCATTCATATTTCATATGCGAAAAATACACGGACAATCCGTTTATCGTGCCCTCTTTTTTAATTTTTCCGCTTCATTAACTGTACGCTGTCTGCCCTCCTAAGAGTATTCAGTGGGAAGTGCAGCAAACTACCTCACTCAAGCTCCATTTCGAGCGCTCGCGTCATTTGGCGTGCGCCAGATTCTGTGGGATTTATGTTCGAATGAAGCCTTCTAAAAAATGATCGAGCCGGGGACGTGGGAAAGGGGCGTGCGCGGTGCTTTCATCGCCAAATCAAAGGTTGCGCGTCAATGCGCCCTCCTAAGACCACCAGTGTTTAATCGTAAACGATATCCTCGTGCACATTTATGGAGGAGGAAATAGTACTGGCTACTGTTTCTCCTGTTTCGAAAAGCATTTTTTTATGGAATTATTATAAAGGTCTTTCACCTCAAAATGTACCCAGGTGACGGTCTGATAATTTTGACTACTTTAGGCTTGGTACCTGCAGTAGGTATAAGGGTCTGTAACGTGTACAGGGATAATTGATGTACAAGCATGGGTCTCACGGTATTACTCCCAATTTCCAACGAATTAACAAAAAATGAACTCGGGATGCCGCGGTAAATTAAAGTCAAAGGTTAACTACTACTTCTGTTTTTCCTTGACGAACACCTCGTTGATGACGATGAAACACTATAGAATCCCTCACGATTATCGTCGTGTTCACCAAGGATTTCTGGAGCTACGACGGGAGGTGTTGATAGCGCGTTTTGATGTGTCAGTGCTTAAATGGCGATTTTGACCTTCGTGCGAGCGGTGCTGCTGCCGGTGGACATTTTAACAAAAACTGAAATTGAATTTTTGAAATGATATTGCGAATACTACGACATAAACACACTTACCCTCTATCATTATCCAAATAAATTGG
>JAUJYS010004466.1:0-11939 GCA_033995665.1 Melogona broelemanni | reverse complement strand
TGAACCCCCCCCCCCCATCCTCATCGTGCACGTTCATTCGAATGCGAAGTTTCAATTAGCGGATTGCACGAATCGCTAAACAAAAATGCAGTCGGCCCAGCAATTTCTTCGCAAAAAAAAAAACAGCTTCCCCAATGTGCGTGTTATACCCAAAGTAGTAGTCATATGCCACTAATCCAAAACCAAATTACAATCTCGATAAAATTCAATGAATCATTTTAATTCAGACTCGTCATAGGCCAGTCGGGTATTGCAACATACTGCGATGCCTTGGTCCCGGGTTCGATTCCCGGTATGGGCTTTCTTTTATTCGATCCCGGGGGTAATGAGCCCCTCACACCTTGCCTCAGCAACACGAGTGGTTTAGAATCTCCTGTAGTGATATTCACTACCGGGATCGTGAGGTAGTGGGCTATAAATCTCGTGTTTCAATTGAAATAAATTATTAGGAATTGAAATACATAATTAAGAATTGAAATAAAATGTTAGGAATCGAAATAAATTAGGAATTGAGATAAATTATTAGAAATGGAAATAAATTATTTGGAATTAAATTAAATTATTAAGAATTGAAATATATAATTACGATTTTAAAACACTTTTTTACTTAGTGCTGTAGTCACAAGGGGTGAAAATGATAAAATAAATTAAAACGAATTTACAATCGGAATGAGATTGAAACCTTGCGTCATTAGCGTCCAACTTTATGTTTATATGTAAACATTACCTCACACTCTGGAGAAAATCCCACTGCCTATGAACGCCTGAGAGGTTAACAAGGTGATATTCAGGAAACTCCAATTAACGACGTATGTGCGCCGAATCGTCGGCACAGACCCAAAATTTCCAGTACTGCGTCACGGAAATTAATCAAAACAATATTTTTATGCCAAGAAAAAATGGCGGATAAATGCCGTCCAACAGGAAAACTAAAAACATACAACTAGCGCATCAGTGGCATGTTTTGAGTGCAAACAAATGGATTGCAGGTTGAGCTGCTGATGGAGGGTGGGGGGAAGAGAGGGAGAGAGAGAAAGAAGGTTTGAGCCCCAAATTCACGTCGACAACAAACGCACGTGCATCTACAGCACGTCAATGAGGAACTTCGTTCGTACGTACGCCTGCTGTGCCTTATGGGAGGCTGCCTGATACGGCCATACTGCGAGGGCTCTGGGACGGAATCCCAGACTCGAGCAATTAAAATATTTCGATTACAAGGCTGCAACGGGGCGCATGTGGGTTTGAGAAGCCGGGGACCAATTAAAGTGGGTTAATTTGCTGGTACAGCTGTCGAAATATAGTATAGTAGTTGGCAGTGGTGGAAAACGTGGTTACTCATCCCTTTCCCCACTACACAACCGCCCCCTAAAAATGAGTACTGCGTAATAATTTAATTTTCAATTTCATTAAAAAAAACTAAATGCATTTTTGGCTGCATGCCTAATTGGTGTCTACCGTCGCCGCCACATCCATTAGTATAAGGACAACGGGCATGCCTATGCAAAAGGGTTCATACTGGTGACTGAAAACCAGTTTCCCCTGACTTTCCCATACCGTTTCTCTGATCCACTCATAATTTTTTTCTCTACTTAAAAAAAATAATATATATATTTAATATATATATTTAATAATTAGGGATTCATAAATATAACTTTTCTTTAAAATATAAAGCAACTAGAGCTTAAGCCTGTCCGAGGAAAGGCAACAACTATGCATGCTTCATTCGAATATTGCTGCTATCAAGACGTCACAGCGTGGCCTTTGCGTCAGAGACGTTTTATCTGCGCATTCAGAATTTTGTGCACACAAAATTGCGGAAACCTTGTTTTTATTACATATGATGCACAGCGAACGTTTAAAAAAAAACAAAAAACTTGTAGCTCAGTGGTCTCGAATTCGATTCCAGGCACGGCTCTCGTTTATTAGATATCTACCGGGGTACCGGTGAAAATGCGACACTCATACATTTCCATAGCAACACAACTCATTCGTTACAGTAACCGGGGGAGGAAGGGGGGAACTCCAAAAGTGCGGAATATATCGTATAGGCGAATATTAGAATCCCAGCACCACAGCACGTGCAGTGGGTGGATCATACGCGCGACATTTAAAATATCCCGGAAGAGCATTTATTGCGCATAAATATTGCACCGGGGTTTAACGACGCGCGTGCGCCGGCCGGGTTCGACGAGGAGTTTCATTTTCGCTTCCTGATTCGCGTTAATCGCGGAAAAATTCAGGTTGCATCACGGTAGGCATACATTCAGAGCAACCGTAAACTCCCAAATACCAAATATTTTAATTTTTCAGCGAGTTATCTGATCATTAATATCAATTATGAGCGCCATCAAATGGGTGTTGAGATCATGATTCGAATAATAAAAACTAACGTGATCTCACCATTCGTAAATACAGCAAACCTACTTTTTCATTTCTAAATCCTCTATACACCACGGGACGGCGTAATCACGTTGAACACTGTAGCTACGCCCCAGAATATAGCCCCACTCTTTTTTCGTTTCGAATGGCGCAAAATCCGTAATTCTGGTTGACATTTTAAATTAAGAAAATGTCAATCAATAACGCTTCAGCATGCCTTTATAGTCTTAACATAAAGACTCGACAACAATGTTACACGTGAAATTTTATTTACATTCGATCAAATTCAATTTTTTTTTATTGGCCAATGATGTTCGGCTTCGTACATTCATCTACGCTGATTGGAAGCAGAACGCACCCACATTTAGATTGTAATCGCTCTCAGGAACCTTTAAAAAAATGTTTGTTAAGGAGGCTTACCAACGTGTTCGTCTCAAAGCTCCCCCAGGGGGCGACTTTGTAATTTTGACCTAGCCTAGGCAATCTTAAGTAAGGATCTTTAACGTGTACCTGAACGGGTCTCATTTTTACTTCCATTCCGAAAGAAAGCGTGCCCACGAATTTCTTTCGCCCGAAAAATTACGGAGGTCTCGGCCGGGAATTGAACCTGCGATCACGGGTGTAATAAACGGGCAGGCATACCATTAACCACTCGACACCTCTCTCAGGAACCTAAACACGTGCGTTCTGGCACATGTAATATTCGTCGCATTTCACGTTTTGTGATAAGCACTGCTGCCCCTAAACATCGGCAAATTGGAAGGCTCCGGTCTCTTGTGTGATTGCCCTACACGGGGCAGCAATTCGAATAGGTGTTGGTAACAGCGAAAAGAATCTGTTTGCGCCCGAACATCGGCAAATTAGAAGGCTCCGGTGTCTTGTGTGATTGCCCTACACGGGGCAGTAATTCGAATAGGCGTTGGAAACAAAGAAAATAATCTGTTTGCGCCCGAACATCGGCAAATTAGTATGCTCCGGTATCTTGTGTGATTGCCTAACAAGAATCGGATGGCAATTTGATAGTTGTTAAACATAACAAAATTGTTATCGAAAATGTTACATTTTTTTAATTAATCAAATGCATAGTCACTTGATCTATAATGTATCAAATTAGTTACCAGGTTCGCACACATTTCGATTTTTGACATGAATTTTTATGCCGTCAAGTTACCATATCGACCACTTTGCCCCGAGTCTGGCAGTTTTTTATCGAATAAAAATATCAATTTTTTAAAGAATACAATGGCTTTTTCATAATTTATAAGTACAGGAGTATCAAAATAATTTACGCAAATACTACATTTTATGAATTCTTCAAATGCATCGTAACGGGGACTATAAAGTACCAAACATCAAAAGAGTTTCTAGGTTTGCACACATTATGATTTTTAATGGTTTTTTATGTCAAGTTTACCATATCGACTGCATTCCCCCGAATCCGACTATTTTTCATTCTAATAAAAAATATTCGATGGCTCTTTAAACTATTCGAATATTATTGTCGATCTCATAGGTGGCGCTTCTTATGAGGGTGGCGATCTTAGATAAAAATTCATATAAGTTATAGTTATAAAGTTGTATAAAAAGAAGAATTCATAGAAGTTGTATAAAAAGAAGAATTCATAGAAGTTGTATAAAAAGAAGAATTCATAGAAAAAAAAAATTCACAGAAGCTATAAAAAAAATTGAATTGGAATTTGAGACTCGCGCACAATTTGTTTAGACTGGTAGCATCAATAGATCGATCCGCTACGAAGCAGTTTTACCGCCGCCCAGTCGCCGCTTTCCAATTGAACTTGTGTCACCAGAAATCGGACTGAACCGATTAAACCAAATGAAGGAGTACAAATGTTGGGGAAAAAATAAAGCAATGAAAGTACAGAGTGCAATGTACAGAAAAGTTTGCGAGGCTCTACCAAATGTAAATAAGGCAAGAATTGATAGCTACGCAGGTAATCACTAATCAGTTAATTCGTTTGTCCCCCATCAAACACACGATATACGACAAGCAGGTAAACATTCGGTATAGTATTCCTGAGTAATCAAATCAAAGACAATAATAATATTGAAAATAATATTTCTTTGGGCAAAATCACATTTTCCATTGATTAAATAGGGCCAAGACTGTAGTAGTCCACGACTACAATCTAATTTACGAGTGCAGTTTCAATTTTTGCTCACGTTTTCTGTTGAAACAACATATGTATCTGCAAATTTCTATCAAATAAACCAGCTGCCACTCTTAGCCATATATAGATTTTGGTAGCTCTAGATTAAGAGAGCCAACCAATTTTTACAAAAACGTGAAACTGCCCACGAACCAGCTGTTCCAAGGACGCCAAGCATCATTTGTATGACGCGAGAGAAAAACACCTTTGAGAGGGAGCTTAATCAGTTGGCCCGTCTGTTTGCCATTTCGCATTTTGTTGATTCGAAAAGCTCCGATAAAATTGTGAGAACATTTTTTTTTTAATTCCCTCACCCTCCCCCTTGCTTCCACCTCTCTTAATACATGAAAAACTCACTATCTCCAGGTCGCGGTTTGCATTTTGATACACGAAATAAAATGCCCTTCAAACGCACTTGTTTTCCATTGCGGCTATGTATAGCTCCCGCTTGAACACACAGGCCTATATCACCACACACTTAAATATGCGCCGTGGTCGCCTATGTAATCACCGTTTCCGTGCTGTACCGAGATCCTCCTAAGACCCTCCATAATGGACTATATCAGCACATACTAGGACACAATGTCGAGGCTATAAGAACTTCTGTGGCATCGGAGTATGACTAATTCAATCGCGGACCAAAAGTATTCTGCTTTAATTGGTGCATGGTGGTGTAGTAGTGATCGTTGGATCAATTCCCGACCAAGACTGTGGAAATTTTTCGAACTACAGAAATTTCTAGACGTGCCGCCATTTTTCGGAGTGGTCAGTGAAGCCGGAGGACCAAGAGTCTGTACAATGTCAGGTACACCTAGAAGATCCCCACTAAGTATAAAGCTTAGGTTTTGCAAAATTAGCCGGTCGCCCCTGGGGGAAAATGTTTGGGATAGCTAAAAAAAAAAATAATAGCCATTAATAATAATACATTTATCATTATTAATAATATAAATACATTAATACATGCATTAAATTTAGTGGAATCCTATAAAATAAGAACGAAAAAATGTTCCCGGATAGTCCCACAGGACTCAGGAGGTCACTTCCACTTGATTCAAACATCTCCATTCGAATATCCAATTCGGACACGTCGACGCAGCAAAATTTAATTGCATTATTCGGAACAACTTTCTTACAACCAGAAACGTCGAGTGGAATCCGAGGGAGGGGGGGGGGAATATCACGATATCAGTTTGCATGGAATTCGACCCGGAACTCTGGACTCCGGAAGATATTCTAACCAGTTATCAATTTTCCTTTCCCTATGTACACTCCGCTTAACATCGCTACATTATAATTCCAAACTAATATTGGGAAGGTAGATAGACTGCTGAAACTGCCCAAAAATCAACCAGCAAAAATGTCATCTAAAATATGACTTCGTTGGCAGGCAACTAGTATCGCATTGACTCACAGTCGGCAACAATAATGGTCAACCATTATTATAGGGATAAAATCAATATTACGTAATAGTGCCATTTAATTTGATGGCGTTTATTGGAATGGAATTCCCCCCTCCCCCCCTCTCCATACAGCCAACATTTGGCAGCCGGCAGTTAAAAGGTTGACCAGCGCTTTATATTATTGCAACAGGAGCACAACAATCGAGCTTTTTCCCCAGAACATAGTTGGTGCAATAAAAATTCGATTCTGACCACGACCACCAACGAACAAAGGCCGATGGTGGTGGTGACCACACCGTTGGGAAAAGCCACACTGGTTATTGGAGGAACATTGTTCACATGCGCTAACGCCGACCAATATCTATAAAGGGAAATCGATGAGGGGGGGGGATGGAAACATCAATGTACAGCTAAAATTTAATCCAAAATAGGTTTCGCAGGAGTACAAAAAAGTTAAGATGGTGAATGCACCAGCAGAGTTTTGCGAACAGATGTCAAATATTGACGCCTTATGGCAATAGAGCACATGATAACACGCTGCTAATCATATTGGTCAATTTGAAGGGGTAGCAATACCCATTTTTGGTCAAGACCCATTTTAATGGTCATCAAATTTATTTTGAGAAAAAAAAATAACTTGACACCACAATTTTTTTTAGATTCATGAATTGGAAAAAAAAAAGAAATATGGTCTAGCAAAATACCATAAGTTTGGAGCACAACTGAAAAATAGGCGCTTGTTTGATGATTGGTTAGTCAGTCCTGAGACTGGTTTTAACAGCAGGGTGTCGTCTCTGGACCCAGACCCTCGATCCCCCGACACCTGTGTTTTACTAGGCAGAATAAAGAGGTGGCTTGCCATTGCCTTCCTCCGCGTAGTACCACAAGCCAATCTAACAATCGGCTGCGCTGTGAATCGAACCCAGATCCGCTTGTTTGTAAGCGAGCACGCTACCTCTCGGCCACAGTGGACCGACTTGATTTACCTAAAATAACTTAATTTGGAACGTTGCTCAAATGATAATGATATTCAAACGTTACATCACCCTGACACCTGAACTTAACTGCCCTTCCTGACAGTGTTGAAGCATTTATGCTTGTTTGGATATTATGTGATGTTATGTGAAGTTTGGATATTATGTGATGTTATGTGAAGTTTGGATATTATGTGATGTTACAGTTATTTTATGTTTATTTTATTTTAGATGTTACAGTTTGGATTTCGTGCAGGAAGATGAACGGAGGAGGCCTTGGTGGAAATTGTATCGCATATAGAAACTGGTATCAATGCAAAGACTCCAATGATAGTGGTTTCACTGAACATCACAGGAGCATTTGACTGTGCTGGCTGGCCCGTGATACTGGACCAGCTTAAATGGAAAAGATGCCCCAGGAACCTGGTGAACTTGGTCAAGGCTTCAATTGCTTCAATGGATGAAGGGCTTATCTGCAGGAAAACGGAGTAGAGCTGGAGATGCAGCCTACTGCCCACAGGAGTCCTGTAGTGGGCTGCTGCTCTGGAACGTCCTTCTGGACTGTGTTTGACCTGGACTTTCAGCCAGGCATTCACCTGTAAGCATACACAGATGGCTTGCTGCTGATTGTAACTGCAAAAACGAGAGCCAAAATGAAAGCTGTGTTCAATGCCACACAATCACACACACATCAAATAAAATCTTGGGGGGACTTGCACAACCTGCAATTTGTAACAGGCTGGTTTGCCTGGCAAAAAATGACCTGCCACTTGACCTCAGTAAGGAGGTCTCACTTCTTGTCAACACACTCCTGGAAGTGCAGCAGGCTTGGCCACACCATTCATAACAGCCAGAACCTCCAGTGCTGTCCACACTGCGCTGGGCCTCATCCCAGGGAGGAATGCACTATCCAACAAATCACCAACAACACTGTAGACCTCTAGTGTATTATCTGCACTATTCATCAAGAAGCACACAATGATCAATCTGCCTTGGATATGTGACGCATACAGACGCATGCTACATGAATGTTAGGCGCTGGAACTGTCTGACTCAACAAACGCACCAGTGGCACACACAGGAACTACACAATAGTGAGCCCGATCCCTCAATGAAGGATGTTCCACTGATACACCCTGTACACAGCACCAGTTTGATGCCTGTCCTTCTGTCCATGCGCTATGGCCATGATGTAATGCAGAAAATCATTGGTCCCTCGGAACATCCCAACATCATCATATTAACCAGGAGGCTGGTAACCAGTTACGTGACAATAGATGTGGTACTGGGAGCCTCCTTGCTCCAATATGATTTTCCAGAAACACTCCTGCGGCTTTCTCCAGCAACTATATGTGGAGGAATTGACCCTTAAACTGCAATAGTGTGCTACCTCACCTGGCTGTAGAAAGATGACTCTGCAAGGGGCTGTCCTTGCTGTCAAAGGCGAAGGGGCACAGGCTCCCTGAACAACATCAACATCCTCCCATCTCCAACGCAACATTTCCCATTAGCAATCCAATTTTCTGATTACCCAAAAAAATTATGCCTCTCCAATCCCTAACCCCTATCCCCTTTTCAATTATTCACTGTAACCCCTCATGTATACCAAGTTTGTTTTTATTGACATGTTTTGTAAGCTCTCTTACCATCCATTGAAATTTAAAAAAATGTGTGCGTGCGGGTGTCACATGGAAGGTTGACGGCCACTGTATGTCCCAGGTGGATGATCCAGCTGTAACTGTGATGCCTTTGCATTGCGGAATAAAAAAAAGACTGTTCGACTCAGCGCAATCCGTATAACTAGCACAATGAAACATGTAAACAAGGGGGAACCAAAAGAGCACAATCTCATCAAATTATTAAAACAGAAAAAAATTATTATTAATAAACTAAAAGTTGTTAACGTAATCTATGACACACTCTTCTTCACCCAACACAGTGAAACCATTTTTACCACTTTATTAAATAAAACATGTTAAAAAATTAACTTAAGCATCAAACTCATACCCAACAGGCTAATGTAATATTTAAAATTTTTCCAAACTCTCTGCACTAAAATATAATAGAAATTGACTCTCCAGCGATTGGGCATGACAAATATGCTGCAAAAAACTGCCATATTCTCGATTCTGCACAAAAACTCATGGGGGCTGACACCTTGTTTTTCTTGTGCTGCCACTTCCACACCCCTCCCCCCTGTATTTGATATTCTAACCTCTCCAATAAAATTTGAAAAAAATTATTAATTCAAAATGTATAAATCAAATTTGGATTTGATGAATTGAAAAATGTGTCTTCGCAACAATAATGTATATGTACATATATTAAATTTAATGTCACTAACCCCATGAGGCGATTGCCCATCCCCCCGGTCACATTGCGCCGGTCCTTGAGCACATGCAATTTGAATGGGGAAGCGCGGTGGTTTCTCAGGGCACTGAAACCCTCCAATGAACCTAACATTAGACACTTTGACTATGGATGGGCGAAACTCGATCAGGACGGTCGCAAAATCAACGCACTCCTGAACCACTACAAAAAAAACAGTTTCAACATGATTTAAAGAAGGATTACCTACTTCAAAGTGCATCTTTTCTTTTCGAGATTAAGCCTTTTTGCTTATCTGAAATATTTCTCGCTGCTTCCAAGTGACGACCCTGAACTGTTCACTCTGAAACCACTTCTAAGTTCTCCAGATTCCTGTCTTCAAACCAAGGATCCGTGAGTTTGAATTGTTTCGTGAATCAACGCCATCACAGGAATTTGTTTTTCCTGACTCCATCACTGTGGTTCCTCTGGGGGATCATTTATCCGCTGTCTGACCAATAGTGACTCTCGCACCCACACAACAATATATTCGCCAGATTCTTTCTACCGAATATTTGTTGCCATCCATCACTGTTCGATCGTTGGAAATAAGGAACTATTCCGTTTTTTTTTCTCACGATTCCTGCCCTCACCCAGAATTTTGCTGCAGCGTGGTTCGCAACACCTTGCAGCAACAAACTGAGAACTCTTAGCACCGCAGGCCCAGAGACCATCACTCTGGGCAAGAAGAAGTGACCTGCCTGCGCTAGTCGAAAGCCGACTAAAGTTGGGGACGAGATGGTCCCTGCCCCAGTCCCACGTGGCCACGTGCTCAAGTCCTCCTCACGCCTAGCTAAGCCGACGGGGCCTAACCCGTAGGGCAACAAAACTAGTGCCGCCACCTACCATCGCCTAAAACAACCACGCCATCAACACTGCCGCAAAAGTAAGTGGTCATAGCGCCTCTCCCAAAATTACACAAATAAAAAATTTCACGCACACATTACTGTATTTGTCTTGTATTTTCCGACGATAATCCGCTCTTTACAGAATTCGATTTCCTTGGACTACTGTGAAAATATGTGACAAGATTGTGTACTAGCTTTTCTCTAAACGACGCTCAATATGTATTTTCCGACGATAATTTAATCTTTTTCAGCGATCTCCTGAATTATTTTTCTTTTTCCATTGTCTTAATGAGTATTCTGTGTCTGCAGCTTGAAACTACGCAATAATTTATTTCACATCACCCTTTTGTCTGATGCCTGTGCTTTCCAGCGTATATTATCTCATCTCACTTACATTTTCTGTTTTGATCGATTGCTTTCTATTCTTGCATACGTAGGATAGACTTGGACCCTCAATTGCCAAATGTTTTAATGTTATAATAGTATGTCACCGAATCCACGATTTATCTACTATACAACTAACATCTTTTCGAAACAATTTCTTTAATTGAATAATGGCTCTCCCTAATAATAAAAAAAACCCTGCCTTCTCTACTCTTGACCCCCCCCCTTAAGGCAAAAGTGAAACCTAAACTTCGTTTACATGTAAACAAAGCAGGTGAACGCGTTAACTTTCACACCGGTATTAAACTCACCCTCAAGCAAGAACGAGCCATTCGAAGGGCTGGGGAAAATAAACATTCAAAAAAGGCGCACCGAAGTGGCTCAGCCAATCTCTCCCTAACACGTACCACCCCTAAAAATGCTTCCGCTAATCGTACCATTGACACCACCATTACTGACAATCTTAGCGAAACTGACCCACACTCTGACGACGTGCAATGTGATTCGGTCTCAAAGGTAGAGGTGGCGTTTGTTGCGGCATACGCTGAGGCCGAACAAGCAAAGCAGTCCAGGGTTCGGATCCCTGGGAACACTGCTCCCACCAAGGGTTCTGCAGTAGAACCTAACGACGCGGAGGGATGTACGACTGAACCCAACGAGCCCTGCGAGCACCTGGGGCAGAACCCTCTTGAAACTAACACTAAACCCCGAAACCCATCCGGAAAACAACGCTCCCACACCTCCACCACCCCTCCCCCCCCCTGTAACTGCACAGGATATTGTTATGTGCCAAACAATTTTTTCTGTCAGTATGGAAGCTGACCTTGACACCGACCAACCTGAAGTTCTTTTTACACCGACCAATGCTAACTCCGTGGGGGGAGGACTCCCGTTTTCTCATCTGACTCTGATTTTGCAACAATAACTCCTGGGAATACAGTGGGTCACAGCGAGGGAAATACACGGAAAACAAAATTAACTAAACGACAGAAAAAGCGAAAAACCCTCTTAACCACCCCACCTACCACAGACGCATCAACCTTTAAAAAATCCCGCAAAAATTCTACCTCTACCTCGCGCTCAGCCACCCCTGCTAACCGAGCCAGTACTCCAGCTAGCGGGGCGTTGGCTGCACCTCGGCTGGATATCAGTGGGGAGGGGGAGGCGGAGGAGGGATCTGTGTCCGTAGTGAGACAGCAAGATCATTCCTCCGCCCCCTCTTCCCCTGTCCGGCGGGGACAGCAGGCGTCCCCTGGCAGCGCTGGCTGGCAATCACGGTTGGACGTGCACCTGGCTGCCACCCCCCTTGTAACGAACACTCCCGCACTTGCTCAAGCTACCAACCAGCCCCGTCTCCCCGGCCAACTGCTGGCTCAGGCAGACCGGAGGGACGGAGCTGGTCACTTTCTCTGCCGCCGA